>SOPF01028926.1:0-77082 GCA_012979155.1 Hypericum perforatum | reverse complement strand
CTTTTTCTTTTCTTTTCTTTTTCTTTCTTTTTCTTTTCTTTTTCTTTCTTTTAACACATTATAACTCATGCACGTGTCTAGGCAAAACTCAGCTTCTCAATATGGTCACCAACTATAAAAATAACATCCCAACATATACCCCAAATCGGTTTTAGATACCGACTACTCATAATACAAACATTCCCAATAAGTGCAAACTATAAGTCCTCGAATTGGATGATTAAATGTAGGGAAGATGGTGGATAATAGGCTCAAAGTTGGCTTCCTCATCTAAGATCAATAAAAAGGCTCGGCTCAAATAGTTTTATGCAAACGGTAATAAAGGATTTTGGCTCTAAGGCTCTAGGCTCAAATATCAAAGAATGCCCCGTCTACTCATAACTTCCACACAACCTAGACCACGATAAGTACTAGTAGGATGCCTCTATTAATTAACACAAGTATGCACCTCATGAAAAATAGAGACTGGTGTCTTTTCCGTCAGCTCAAATCCTCACAAGGTACACTCAAAATCCCTCTAGTATAGTCTACATAGTGAAACTACCTTCCTAAACAACAGAGTGTGAGGTTTCTACCAATTTCTAGGCTTTGTGCTCGAATTAAATCCCTAACTAAGGATTTGATAAAATTCTAACATAAGTTGAAAATTTTTGAGGGGGGTCAAATTTATGAAAAATTCATGCCAAGTCTAAACCTACACGTCCTAGACAATCTAAATGTCCTAAAAAGAAAGATTTCTTTCTGGAAGGAACCCTCTCCCACACTTGAATGACACATTGTTCTCAAGGTGTCTAATACACGCAATCAAAAACACAAATATCACACAAGTATAAAAAGAACAAACATGCAAGTAAGCTAAAACAAAGATAAGCAAACAAACACACACAATAAAATCTAAAACACAAAAGAGCAAATAAAGTAAAATAAACAAAAAGACTAAGGAAGTAGGAGCTCTCTGTCAATCCCGTGTTGGAGGCTGCGGTGGAGACTGTGGTGGAAACATGAATCCAGCACCGAAGTTTTTGGCCTATTGTCGCATCCACGCCACTTGCTCCCTCTGCTGCTCCATAAATGCTCGCTACTCAGCGTAGAATGCGTGTTGCCCCTCTATCTGCACTCTCTGGTGCTCCTCAATGCGAGCAGTTGATGACATCACATGCTGAAGATGGACGCCATATCCCTGAAGCTGGTCTCCGTAGCCCTGCAGCTGCAACTGTATCGCAGCAAACTGGTCATGGAGATCTACCTAAGGGCGTGGAGACTGATGGCTGGGTACAGCCTCGTCATGATGCTCTTCCTCCTCCTGCTCCTGCTGCTGAGGGTCAGGTGCTTGGGCCGGCGGTGGAAGGCCTAATCTAATAAAGGTAGCTAAGACAGCCTGGCACTCCTCCCATGGCTTGTACCGCACTATCTCCTTGCCATTTCTTATCATCGTCTTCTTGATCAGCTTGCTGTAGTTGAGCTTGTCAATGTCAAGATCCACTGGCTCCACATATGACCCTGTATACTCAAAAAATCTCGCAGGAAAATGGTGACGTGCAATGCAAGAAATGATATGACCTAGGTATAGATGCCTAGATTCCCTATCGCTAATCGAACGTGCAAAGCAGTCAACCACCATAGCATAAGTGTTAAACCTAACATCGTGGCAAAGGCATTCGATGGCATATAGTTGAGATCGGAACACTTTAGACTCTTCCCATTGACCACAGAAGGTCAGAGTCATAAAGTGATAGAGGATACCTAAGTATGATTCTCTAATTAGCGTATTAGGCGCCCTCCCCAACTCATATCGAGCAAAATCAGTAATCTCATACCAAGCATGATGCGTTAAACTAGATGGGCAAAAATCTAAAGCTCCACCACCACTTGTAAGTACAAACAGGTCAACAAATTCATCTTCATCCATCTCAAGATCAGTGTCAAAAACTCATGCAGTAAATGAAAGCCTATTTGCCTAAACCTACAGAGTGCAGTAGAACTCCATCGCTAACTCATGTCTAGCCAAAATTGTTCTATCCTTAAAGTACCCCCACCCCATCTTATCAAAAGCCTCATCCAACTTATCCGCTACCCCTAAAATTCTCATCTCATTCCAATTAATCATAAAATGACTAACACTAGTGAGTTGAGAAAATCTTGGTACCTCTCTCCCTCCCAATCGTTGAAGATTGCGAAGGGAGCATTGTAGCGGTGGCGGATGTCTCTGGGTCGATTTAATGAAGAATCTGACCCTGATGGTGTAGGAGTCTACACGCGCTTCCCTGTAATCCTCTTGCTTACCCGGCTAGATCCATTAGCTCCTGACATCGTAGATCGTATTTCGGGAGTTGGGTACTGTGGGCAATGTATCCAGGATGCTTGGGCAAGAGTAGATCTAGGTTTCAGATTTACTAATTCTGGTGGATGGTGAATTGTGACAAAAAATCGGCTACTACCGAACTTATACCCCCTTTCTGACCTACCTGGCGTACGCCAGGTCTTCTTTTTGTGCATAATTGGCGTGCGCCAATTGTTTTTGGCGTGCGCTAGTCAGTAAATTTTTGGTGAAAATAGCCTTTTGCCATTTACATTTTACCTAAACCAACTAACTAACAAACACTTAAACTACAATTTGTGATAACAACACACAAATGTACATCTAAACTATTTTTTTATATATTTTTAATTTTTTTGGCTTTTATATACGCTGCGTTCCTGGAAAGCTTGAAAACCAGACGCCCCATTCTGATGGGTCATTCTTTTGATGGATTGTCAATTATCGTGACCTTTTCGGCATGAAGCCTAACAAGGTCACGACATATTAGCATAGTCGCTCGATTGGCGTATAGTACTATCTCTGATGCAATCACCGTCAAAGGTGCAACTTCGATATCCGCCGCTCATACAGCTCCTCAATCGCATACCAAGATGAACTTCCTAGTCTCGCAACCCTTTCAGCATAAAGCTTAACGGGGTCTTGACGCAATAGGACCGTTTGCTCGGTTTGCGATATTGTAGTATGTTTGCTGCAAATACCGTCATGCTCCAACTTCCCACACTTGTGACAGAACCCAAATCTCGCCATCCTTCTTCTGTAGGCACACTTTGATGTTCCTCTTGAATGTTTCTCTAAATTATCTTTGCATCTCTCTAGTCTCAACGTCTCTTTTGCTTGCTTCAGAATTACGAGACATATGTCTATGGAGATTTTCTTTGAGATTAGTAATCTAAGCAATAATATATACTTAACACAAAACATCATGTTCTTTATCCTCTAACAGGTAAAAGAGAAACACTTTTCTTACTGATCCAACTCTGGTTGTTTCAATAGACACACCTCACAATCTGAGTACCATGATGTACTAGTTCCTTTCCTTGCGACTCTCCTGGCATTATGCCTAGTGAAGCCACCATTTAATTCCACGGTTCTCACTTTTGGCAAGAGGTGACTAGCATGTCGTAAGTCACGATGCTCAATTCTCAAAGTTTCTTTTACCGTACGGAGAATAACTAGGCAAATTTCTAGTGGAAGCTTATTTTTCACTAGGAAACTTACTTGTAAAATGTACTTTGATCAAAACATTTCTTCCTCTCTTGTAATTCTGCACATAAAAGAAAATAATATAATCCCTATTAGTGAAATAATAGAAGTAAATACTAATAAAATTAAAAATAAACCTAAAAAAACTAAACATGCTAATTTAGAGTCGTCAGCTTGACTACTGTCGTGTTTATGCATTATTCAACATATTAACCAATTGCACTTCTGCAATTTGGTTAATGATGTCTCCTCCCAGGTAGATTTTGCATCTTTGGCCATTAACTCTGAATACCTCCCCCTTGGTACTTTGTAAATCAAGTGCCCCAAAAGGGAACACTTTCATAATCGTGTAAGGTCCGCTCCATTTAGATTTGAGCTTCCTAGGGAAGAGTTTAAATCTAGAGTTAAAAAGAAGAACATGTTGACCCTCTTTAAAATCTTTTCTGATAATATGGGCATCATGTCTTTTTTTGTCTTTTCCTTGTAGAGTCTTGAGCTTTCGAATGCAAGATCTCGAATTTCTTCCAACTTATATAGTTGGAGAATTCTTTGTTCTCCTGCCTTTTTGTAATCGTAGTTAATGGTCTTGATGGCCCAGAATGCATGATGCTCAAGCTCCACAGGAAGATGGCATGCCTTGCCATAAACCAGCCTGTAGGGCGACATTCCTATTAGAGTTCTGAATGTCGTTCGATATGCCCATAAGGCATCATCGAGCTTATTCGACCAATCTTTCCTCGTCGATCCAACTATTTTTTCCAAAATCTTTTTGAGCTCTCGATTAGAAAGCTCCACTTGTCCGCTTATTTGGGGATGATAAGGTGTTGCCACCTTATGAGTTACCCCATATCTTTTAAGTAGAACTTCGAATGGTTTATCGCAGAAATGTGATCCACCATCACTGATTATTGCTTGTGGTATTCCAAATCTCGAGAAGAGTTTTTTAAGAAATAGGATAACAACTCTAGCGTCATTTGTAGGTGACGCTAAGGCTTCTACCCACTTTGAAACGTAATCAACTCCAACCAAGATGTATTTGTTGCCATTCAATGTGGGAAAATGTCCCATAAAGTCCAACCCCCACACATCAAAGAGCTCAACCTCTAAAATACCAGATAATGGCATCTCATTTCTTTTAGATATGTTACCCGTTCTTTGGCAATGATCACATTATTTCACATAGGTACGTGCGTCTCTAAATATGAAAGGCCAATAGAATCCGCACTCAAATACCCTTGCTGCAGTCCTTGTTGCTCCATAATGACCTGACTAAGTAGTATTATGATATTGCTATAAAACATTAGCTATTTCCCAATCAGCAATGCACTGTCAAAGCATTCCATCATTACATCTCTTAAAGAGATATGGATCATCCCAAACAAACAATTTAGCATCCCTTAGGAATTTCTTCCTTTGAGGATAACTTAGGCCTGCTGGAATAATTTCTCCAACTAAAAAGTTGGCAAAATCTGCATACCAGGGGGCTTCCACTCTACTCATTGTCATCAGAGTTTCATCAAGAAATGCTTCCTGTATCTGACCATTTTTCTCCATCCCGTCATTTTTTTCTAAACGAGAGAGATGATCTGCGATAACATTTTCAGCTCCTTTCTTATCTTTGATTGACAAATCAAATTCTTGAAGTAACAGAATCCAGTGCATTAAGCGAGGTTTTGCATCTTGCTTTGAGAATAAATACTTCAATGCTGCATGGTCTGTATAGACTATAACTTTTGAACCAAGCAAGTATGCTCTGAATTTGTCACAAGCATAGACAACTGCAAGTAACTCCTTTTCTGTGGTTGTATAATTGAGTTGAGCTCTTGCCAATACTCTACTTGTGTAGTAGATGACATGGACCTTCCCTTCTTTCTTTTGTCCAAGTATGCAACCCAAAGCTAGGTCACTTGCATCACACATTAGCTCAAATGGAAGTTTCCAATCCGGCGATAAAATAACCAGAGCTGTTACTAAAGCTTTCTTTAAGGCATCAAATGCCTTCTGACATTCCTCGTCAAAGTTGAAGAACACGTCCTTAACTAACAAATTTGTTAGAGGCTTGGCAATTAGAGAGAAGTTCTTGATGAATCTTCTATAAAAGCCCACATGACCCAGAAAGGCTCTAATTCCTTTAACTGTGATTGGTGCAATCATCTTCTCTATCGCGTCTGTCTTAGCTCTATCCACTTCCATTCCAACTTTAGAAATCTTATGTCCAAGAACTATTCCTTCATCTACCATAAAATGGCACTTTTCCCAGTTGAGCACAAGATTCTTTTCCTCACATCTTTCTAGTACCTTATCAAGATTTTCCAGACAATGATCAAATAAATTTCCAAATACAGAGAAGTCATCCATAAAAATTTCCATAATCTTCTCGTTCATCTCCCAAAAGATGGACTCCATACAACATTGGAATGTTGCTGGTGCACAACTTAATCCAAAAGACATTCTGCAATAAGCAAAAATACCAAAGGGATAGGTGAAAGATGTCTTCTCCTGATCTCTGGGATATATCGCTATTTGGTTGTACCTTGAGTACCCATCCAAAAAGCAATAGTAAGAATACCCCGCTATTCTTTCTAACATTTGATCAATAAATGGTAAAGGGAAGTGATCCTTCCATGTGGCATCATTCAATTTCCTGTAGTCAACACACACCCTCCAACTGGTCATAGTACGTATTGGAATGAGTTCCCCTCATCATTGATTACTACTATCACTCCCTCTTTCTTGGAGACACAATGGATTGGACTCACCCACTCACTATCCAAAATTATATAGATAATTCTGGCTTCTAGAAGCTTGATCACCTCCTTCTTCACAACCTCCTTCATGTTTGGATTAAGTCTCCTTTGTCGGTCTACCCTCGGCCTTGCTCCATCCTTCATGTGAATATGGTGTATCACAATTTCTGGGCTTATCCCCTTGATATCAGAGATTTGCCAAGCAATTGTCTTAATCATTTTGTTCACAATTACGAGCACTTTGTCCTCTTTACCCTTGGAGAGCTTGTTCGAGATTATAATTGGTAACCTCCCTCCATCTATTAAGAATGCATACCTTAGATGCGAGGGTAGTTCTTTCAACTCTAAGGATGGAGCTTTCACAATTGAAGGTGGAGTTCTGTATTTCAAATGAAACTCCAGTTCCTTAAGTAGACCGTCCTTATCCATTTCCTCCTTCACTTTTCCCACATATTCTTCTTCTTCTTGTTGTTCTTCTTCTATATCCTCTATCTTAGAAATGTTTTCCTAACAAAATTCTAGGATACAATCTTCCACAACATCAATTTTCATGCACATCCCTTCATCAAGAGGATGGCGCATAACACTATTCATTTTAAACTCAACTTTCTCCTTTCCTATTCGAAGAACCAATTTACCATTATGAACATTAACTAATGCGTGTGTAGTATTGAGGAAGGGTCTGCCAAAAATTAGTAGACAATTCTTGTCCTCAGAAAAATCCAGAACCACAAAGTCAACTGGAAAGATGAACTTGTTGATCATTACCAGGACATCCTCAACCACACCAAATGGTTTCTTTATTGTTTGGTCTGCCAACTGGAGTAGCATAGAAGTTGGCTTTACATCACACAACCCTAGTTTTCGAAATGTTGATAAAGGCATCAAGTTGATACTTGCGCCTAGATCACATAAACATTTTGGAAACTCAGTGTCACCAATAAAACTAGGAATCACAAAACTCCCAGGATCTTGAAGCTTAGTAGGAAGGTTTATTAAAATTAGAGAACTACAATCTACCGTAAGGGCGACTGTCTCTTTATCTTCCCACTTTCTCTTCTTCGTCACGAGTTCCTTAAGAGACTTGGCATAGTGTGGAACTTGATCTAGCATCTCAAAGAAAGAGACACTAATCTGTACATCCTTAATTTTCTCCATAAAGTGGAGAAACTTATCATCCATTCCCGACTTTCTCTTTACTCTGTGAGGATAAGGTAGAATGGGAATCATTGGTGGTGGTGATACGTAAACTTCTTCTTCCTCTACCACTTTTTCTTCTGAAATTTTCTCTTGCGGCACTTCTTCAACTTTCTCTTCCTCTACATCTTCAACCTTATCTTGGCTAAAGTCCACTACTTCACTTTTCTTAGCCTTCTCATTGACTGTTTGAGAAGCTAATTCTTTACCACTTCTTAAGGCGATAGCATTAACGTGACCTCGAGGATTATCTTCGGTAGAACTGGGGAGTGATCCTGAAGCTCTTTGGGCATTTGCCTTTGCAATTTCCCCAAGTTGTATTTCTATGTTGAGCATGGCAGTTGATTGCCCCCTAAAGAATTGTTCCAAATTGTTTTGCCTTGCTTCTTGACTTGCCAAGGCTTTCAGTATTTCGCTTTGGTTAGTTGATGATTCTCCAGTTTGCTGGATGAATTTCTCTACCTTGTCAAATCTTTCCTCTAGGGCTCCCATTCTTTCTCCCAAAAACCCACGTGGTTGAAAACTAGGTGGCAGTCCTTGTTGTGGTGCACGTAATGGTAGTCCTTTATTAGGAACAATTGCCATGCTATCATCATTCCTTCTGTCTTTCCATGAGAAGTTAGGATGATTCCTCCATCCAGGATTATATGTTGAAGAATATGGATTATTCCTCATTCAGTTTCCTCCTTGTCCTTGACCACTAACAAAATTGATTGGCTCAGTTTGTTGGTTTATCATGGCACATTGACTCATATCATGGCCAATGTTACCACAAGCTTCACAATTTTGTTGAATAGTAATAGCATCAACTTTGGTTACGGTCAAGTCTCGCAACTGCTTTGCCATTAAATCTAACTAAGCTTGAAATGATGAGGAAGCATCAAGTTCAATCATTCCTCTCTTCTCACTTTGCTTATTTAGTTCCCTCAGTTCTCTCATTGGTTGCTTTCTTCTTTCCTTTGCGACTATCCTGTTTGTTGCTGCCAATTCTTCCAGAATATGGAAGGCTTCATCTCTTTCCTTCCTCAGAAAATTTCTATTGGAGGCAGCATCAACAGTTCCCATTGTTGTAGGTAAAAGGCTAAAATAAAAAGTTTTGAGCTAAGATTCCTTTGTTAAACCATGATGAGGGCAACTCCTTTGTAACTCCTTAAATCTTTCCCAAGTTTCACTCAAAGAATCACCTTCAAATTGTTCAAAGTTAGTGATCTCTTTGACGAGCTTGCTTGTCTTTGAATATGGGAAATATTTATCCAAAAAATCATTGGCAAGTTCCTCCCAAGTGGTTATTGGAGAATCTTTTAGTTACTTGTACCATGGTTTAGCCTTATCCCTAAGCGTGTATGGAAACATTCGTATCTTAACAGTATCATCAGATACTCCTTGATACTTGAAGTTTCCAAAATGGTCATTTGCATCCTCATTAGTTAGTCCATAGAACTGACTCGATGCTTGAAGCATATGAATTACTACCGGCTTGATTTCGAAGTGATTAACTTCAATAGCTGACTGCTGGATTCTAGTTTTTGCTCCTTCATAAGTCAGTCTCCCATGGTCCATTACAGATCTTCTAGGAGCTTGAACTTCAGCTCCTTGTCCTTCTTGTCTTTGATCCATCCTTGATTTATCTCTTTTAGCTTTGCGCAATGACCTTTCTACTCGAGTAATGTCTTCTTCAAATTCTAACAGAAAATTTTTTGTTGACCTGGTTAAGGGCATGCACATAATTTTCCTCACAACTAACTTATGTTGCAAGTAACGCTAAAAAATAACTATAATTTTTTTTTTTGGTTTTGTTTTTTTATTTGTTACTATTTATATATATTATATTATTTTATTATATAAAAGCAAGATTTTCCTATTCCAAGTTTGTTCACCAAATTGAGTGTTTTAAAACTCGATCCCCGGCAATGGCACCAATTTGTTTGAGTCCTCTCAGATGAGAGGGGTCTGCTCTTATCCTTAAGTTTTCTGCTATTTTTCTAAATGACAGGTTGTCTGTCTGGACGACCTGGCATACGCCAAAAATTCCTGGCGTGCGCCAGGTTTTACATTTTCGAAGAGTTGGAGTACGCTAACTCTTCTGGCATGAGAGTTTTTGCCTCGGATGGCCAAAGTTGGCATACGCCACCTATTTCTGGCGTGCGCCAACACAGCAATTTCTTTTTAGCAGAGTTGCACAAATGAGTAAGCAAGGGAAAATCGTCCCACAAGGACCGAGTTTAAAGCTTCAAATTGGTTAAGTAACTTGTCTAAGATCAATTTATGAAGTGGTTTGATGGAAACTCTCGTTCTAAGTTGGTTTACTAATCTAACAAATTATGAATTTAGTTACTTGAAGGTTTGGTTTTCAAAACAGATTCTTAATAACTTAATAATCACAAATGAGCAAGGTGAACTTAAAACTAATATAATCAACAGATTTAGAGAGTTTACTAAGTACATAACATGGTCCAAGTGTCTCAAAAACAACCAAACTACACTCTCGTGCTAGAATGGTCTAAATTGCTTCTTTACTATGCTTAAAATGGTTAGATGTTCTCTCGATCCCAAAAACCAACTAAGCACAGCAAAGGACCAACTATATGCATCACTTTAAGGACAATAAATCACTGAGTAAGAATATTATCAATTCGAACCAGTAACTTATCTAACTAACATTTCCATTTAAACCATCTCCTCTCGGTTTCAAGTTTAAACTAACTTCTAACCTTGGTGATCAAGCAAGTTAAGCATGGCATTAAGTTTGTTAGTTTGACATGTTCATATGGATTTTAACCCTCTAAACCGTGACTACATCATGGCTTCAAGACACCAAACTCATAGATTATCTACTAACACATGCTTGCAAGGAACAATATAATCAAAAACATGAACATACTTAGCATTAATTAACAAAACGAAGAGTACAAGAGAAGAAAGCTTTACAAGGTGATCCTCAGCTTTCTTCCTCACGTTCTTCTAAGAAAGGATGGCCAAAATTCATGCTACACACTCTCTCTCTCACACACTTGTCTTTTTTACACTAATGCACTTAATTCACATAAAATAAAAGTCAAAAGTCAAAACAAATATAAACTAACATAATATCCTAACTACTATCCACCACTCCTCCACACTGGTCTGCCAAGGTCATAAGAAGCCCAAAATCCCGAGTGCATGGCCCCCTCCAATGTTTTCCACTCAAAGAGGCAAGTGGCTGGCAGTGTCACTATCTGGTCTGGCATAAACTAACTATGCCTGGCATACGCCAGGTCTTCAGATGCTTTGTCATTTGCAATCCATCGTTCTTGCTCGTGGTCGTTCGTGTGTGGTCCTTCTTTGGTGTGCGCCAACTTCCTCTGGCGTGCGCTAGGTCTTCAGCATTGCTCTTCTCGCCTTCACATCTTTCCTCTCATCCATGCATCCACTCGTCTAGCTTGGTCGTTATCCATTTTCTCGAATTAGCTCCTAAAACCATAAAACATAATGAGAAATAAAATACACAACTAAAAACATGAAATAAAGAAAACTAAGACAAAGATAACAAAAACTAAAATAAAACAACCTAAAACACTAAGAACAAACTATAAAATGGACATAAGTAATGAGTCTCGTTAGTTCATCAATTCAAAGCACGAAACACTACGAACTAGTAGACACCTCGACACTCTATTGTTTAAACAAGTGTTGCCAAAGGGCATCACGAGCCATTCATAAAGTCTATCTCTTGTCTTGAAGGCTATCTTCCACTTATCCCCGGGTCGGATAAGGATTTGATAATAGCCACTTTGAAGGTCTATCTAGGAAAAGATAATGGCACCACCAAGGCTATCCAGCATGTCATTCAGCTATGGAATTGGGAAGCGATAACCAATTACAATCTTGTTGATAGTGCGGCTATCTATGCATATTCTCCATGACCTATCCTTCTTAGGCACAAAGAGTGTAGGAACTCCACGAGTATTGAGACTCTCTTGCACATTCCCTCGGTTCTGGAGGTCTTGCATTTACTCACAAGACTTGATTTTCTTGCAGGCTCATTATGTAGTGAGGAAAGTTCGGAAGAGTGGCTCTCGAGATGAGGTCTATTTGGATTTCTTGCAAAAGAGGCAGCCCCTTGGGCAAGTCATCTTGCACAACATCCGTGAACATCTCAAACAACTTCTTGATCGAATCAAGCACGATCTCTACCACTTCTTCCTTTTTCATAAAGGAATGCTTCATCACCAAGAAGTGGCAAATCTCCAAATCTTCCAAGGCATCCACAAAGTCATGAGAGTATGTTTCCATCATCACAAGCTGCATGACACTAGTTAGATGGACTTTTCCTTACTTCAGCTTGCCTGGGAGTAATGTATATTGCTTGCTCCCCTTCTTAAGCTTATACGTATTCCCCTTGCCCTTATGTACAACTTGTTTATCAAATTCCCAAGGACGACCAAGCAAGATATGGTATGCATCCATTTCTAGGATATCACACTCCACCAAGTCTTCAAACTTGCCAATCTTGATAGGAACCATGCACTTGGAAGTCACCTTGATACTTCCACCAAACCGAACCCACCCAATTGAGTAGGGTGCGGGGTACGGAGTAACTTGGAGTCCAAGCTTCTCAATGGTCTGCTTACTCATAAAATTTTCCTGACTCCCCCGTCAATGATTATCTCGCATACTTGCTCTCCAATCTAGCAACATGTGCGAAAAAGGTTGTGTATTTGGGAGTCTTCCTTTTTTCTTACGATGATAGCTAGCTTGCGAATCACACCACAACACTCGTCCTCCTCTTCTGAGATCTCCTCCTCCTTTTCTTCAACTATAAGCTTCTCTTCGTGCACTGCAACCTAGATCACCATGTCCTCTTCCTCTCATACCATGAGCTCCTCTAATTCTCCTTCTCATATCAAGAGTAGCATTAGAATAGCCCTCTTCCTCTTCTTCCTGATTATGCACCTAAGCTGGAGGGGGTTGTATAGCAAGATTGGTAAGTTGCATGTGATCTCCAGAATGGCAGCCTCTAGGTTGGTGAACCTTTGGTTCATGTCAGGTCTCAAATAATTGTCTTGGTCGGCTATGAACTTGGTTTTGGTGGTGCTATGTAGGTTAATAGGGACATGGATCAGGGGATCACGTAGTCCTATGAATTAGCTCATAGATGGGGTCTCTCGCAACTCACCAGGTAATAACGTACACTCTTACTCTCAATCTGGAAATTGAGAAGGATCTCACTCTTGCTCTGATACCATTTAGCATAGGCAACGAAGCGTGTTTGATTGTTTACGAATTGGGTTGAATTGAATTGGTGGTGAAAATTAGACGAACTAAATGAAATGATAAAGAACATCTAATCTGCTCCTTCCGAAGCGCAACTAGAGGATTGCTTGAATCCACAAGTAGCCAACTAAGGCAGTTCACTCAATTTCCATGCAAATCCATGCATAAGTCATGCAAATCCATGCACGAATAAGGTAAGCTCATTTACACTAAAATTTTGGTATTCAAATTCATGTCCGTTTATTTCCAATTAGATGATTACATATAGGGCATGAATTAAGGCGGCTTAAATGGGAGCTTTAACTATGGACTCTTCACCTTGTAAGCGAGCTGTTCATCCAGCTTTAACCCCACATAAATGGCCTTGCCTTATTACATTCAGAATTCGAAAGGAAAAACAAATAAATGTTCGGACATCATTACAATTAATAAACTCATGAAAACAATAACGAGCTGGCCATGCATATGTCGCCATGCACAAATTCACTTGATCAGATTACACTCGTACTTGTCTTCTCCTTATTCATAGGCGTTCCTATGCCAAACCCCAAACCCTAAACCATAAAATTTACACTCTAAATCTTGAACTATAGGCTACTTAATTTTGTAGATTAAATGCAAACCCAAACTTCAGTTTATTTATTTTTCCAACAAAAATTAAACACTTATTCAAAAGAATTCAAATTTGATCAAATTTTCTTATAATTCGATAATTAATAATTTAAATTTGATTCGTTATTATCAATTACAGTTTAAGATTTTCATTAATTTGAAAATCTAAAGTTACCCTAACTACAATCCTTGGAGAGCAAAGTTAGAAAATCTAAAGTTGAAGTGAAGTTTTTTCTTATCTTTCTTCATTCTTTTTTGTCATATATGTGTGTATCTGATTTGGGTTTTTGAATTGCTTGCACAACTAATTTGAATTATAAATCTGGAATAAAATTTGAACCGTCAAATCTAAGAAAAAATTAGACCATATATCTAATTTGTGTAAGCAATCAAACAATCACATACGTACTCCAACTTTTTCACTTTTCTTCTTGGTCATTTTGGAGCAAAGCAAACAACTTTACCTCTGCAGTTTCATCATTACTTACCAGAGACTATAATAATAACTCTCTTTTTAGACCATACGCAGCGGGGGCGTACACCCCTGGCCCGCCACGTGGCAGCACGCCTCGCTGACACGCCCGGCGCCTTCGCTTGTTAGTGAGCGCTCCTTGCCTCTACTGCATTGCCGCGCCCTAGGCGACGTGGCCCTCTCTAATTGGGCCACGTCGTCTAGTCAGGTTTTTAATTTTTTAAAAATAAAATAAAAATCGAAAAAGATTAAAAAAAATTTAAATTCTTTTTGAAATTTTTTTAATATTTTTGTCCAATTAATTTTTTTCAAATTTTTTTTGGGTGGTATTATATAATTTTTTGAATCCAAATAACGAGACTTAGTTTCTAGCCCTTCTCCAGACGTTGATAAATCGAGAAAAAGAGTTATCCCGAGACGAGGAAGCGATTAAAAATTTCTTAGTTTTCCAACTCTTTAAGGATTAAGCAATTTATTAACTTTTAGATGTATTTTTTTTCAAGTTCTCATGTAATATATTTCGAATTTTATAAAATTTCTATTTCGAAAAATTGTGTGCTTTGATTTTTAATTTAGCTTATTCGAAGTTACGCGAAAATATATTAAAATTTAATACAGTTAGCTGCATTTTAAAAAATTAAGCTCAAAAAAACTAACGTGATGCCCCGGGCATGAACACTGTAGCGGGAGCAGGCATATGGGCTGAAAAAGTGGAACCAGAAGTATGACTGACATGGCGCCCAGTGCACTACAGCGAGAGGAGGGATGTGAATGGTCTTATATCACTTTTTCCATGTCCACCCAGAGAGAGACCCACTCACACTACTCGTGGTTCATACTTCAGTGCATCTCCACACCGAAACTACAATCACTTGTTTGGTAGAACGAAGATGGTCAGAATCACCGAAGAACCCGAACCTCATCCCGAGATCACCTCCAACAAGGAGCCCAGAGAAGACCAAACCTACGACCCCAAGTCCAAGCCAGACCCAATTCCCCGACCAGCCAACTCGAGCAACCCATTTGCCTTCTGGTGCTACTTAACCATCGGGGTCACCCTAATCACACTCACCTTCGTCTCCTTCTCCTCCGTCTGGGAATCTCGGGACCCGAAGACCTTTTTCCTGTCCCTCTCTACCCCTCTGAGGCAGCACTACTCCAAGGGGAGGACCATCAAGGTTCAGGTAAACCCGGACCTTGCTCCGATCGAGGTGTTTACTTTCCAGAGCGAGAATAGTAAGGCTGGGGTTAGTGAGAAGGTGGTTATAGTTCATGGGTTGGGCTTGAATTCCTTTGGGTTTAGGCAAGTTGTTGACTTTCTGGGATCTAGAGGGGTCCACGGTGTTGCGTTTGACTTGCCTGGACATGGGTTTTCTGATAAGTCAATGGAGGTGGTGGAGGAAGCGGGGGAGAGCGGTTTGTTAAAGAGTTTTATGGATGTTTATTGTTTGATCAAGGAAAAGGGTCTCTTTTGGGCTTTTGATAGTATGGTTGAGACTGGGGAGCTGCCTTATGATATGATCCAGTCTCATTTGAATGAGAAGAAGAGGAGAGTGATTAGGCCGGCTGCAATGGGGAGTGAAGAGATGGGGCGGGTTTTAACCCAAGTGATCGAGACCTTGGGGTTGGCACCTGTGCATCTGGTTCTACACGATTCGAGTCTCGCGATGTTGGGTAACTGGATCACGGAGAATCCATATTTGGTGAGGAGCGTTACTCTTGTTGATACAGGGACAAGGCCTGCGTTGCCTGTGTGGCTTTTGGAGTCTCCCGTGGTTAAAATTCTTTCGTTGTCAACTAATTGTGTGTATGGAAAGTTAATTAGCTTCTGTTGTTCAAGGAGCATTGCTGGTTCTGATTTGGAGGGGCATAGAAAGATGTTTAAAACAGGGTCAGCAGCAGTAATGGGCTCAGATAAGAAGTTGAATTCTAGTTTCGATATTGCAGAATGGGGTGGTTCGGATGGAATAAAGGGAACTCCATTGCAGGTGATTTGGTCTGATAGTTGGTCAGGAAGATGGAGCGACGAGGGAAAGAAGCTAGCTGAGGTACTTCCACAGGCCAAGTTTGTCACGCATTCCGGTGGGAGATGGCCTCAGGTAAGGGTTCATCCCCAGCTGCTGTCCACTTTTTGTTCATTTGTAAAAAAAAAAAAGTTTAGGTTGTTCTTTTGGTTACTGGGACACTTTGAAATTACTCTCTGAAATAGTTATGCTGAAGGATTAGCCTCCCAGCTTAGATCTGAGGCTTATTTTATTGACATGAGTTATGATTCTGAATGCTAAATGTAATGTTTGTGCTGCTGTTGAGTATTACTTGGAATAGTTGTCTGGTCTTCTTGCATTCCAATCAATGTCATGATGACACTTGACTTGTTACCTATCAAATTTTGAAATTAAGGATGAGTTAATGTTGTTGCTTCTTGTGAATGTCTCCTCTATAGCCTTTTAGACTGAAACAGAGCATAATACTGTTTCTATCACCACAAGGTTTAAGATTCTTGCTAGTTTTGATTCCATAAAATGAAGTGAAGGGGCAACATATTCAGAGATTCTGATCCTTCCTCCTTGTCGAGAGAACCCATCCTTTTTTGTTGATATGTCACTACCTCGATTAATCATCATGTCTGCGGTCCTTGTGTCATCGTTTCTTTTGCTTTTTTCTCAGGAAGATGCTGCTGATGAGATTGCTGATCAAATAGTTAATTTCATATCCATGTTACCTAAAACAGTAAGGCAAGCAGAAGAAGAACATGTTCCGGAGCATATCCAGCAAATGCTTGATGAAGCAAAAGCAGGTGTGGATCACCACCACCATCACCATGACCACGGAGGTCAAGATCATGGACACGTTCATCCTGAAGCTGCAGGCTTCATGAACTCGTATGGGCTGGGTCATGCATGGGGCACCTAACTTTCTGTTTTTTTTAGTGTTTCAGATAACTTCATAGGTCCGAGTGCAATATGATAGTACCCTTGATATGCCTGGGGCCTCCTTGCGCACCGCTTTGCCGTAGGTTGTTTGCGGGTACGCTATCCGGCACCCTTCATGTGACAAGGAGCTCTTGAAATCATCGCATCGTCCAATCCCACTCAACTGTGAAGTTTATCTGTGTAATATACTTTTGGTTCCTACCTGAGTTATCTCAAACATCGTAAGACGTTGCATTGATCGACTTTTCTATTGTGTTGCGACTTGTGAGAGTTTCAACGTGGAGTTATGGAAGAACAAGTACCTATATCTGTAAGAAAACAATTAACAGATCAGAATGAACTGTGAAGCGATTCCGTGAAGTAAAATACGCCAACAAAACCTAATATACGCTCTCATTTTTTTTTTTTTTTTTTTTTTGGTCAAAATATACGCTCTCATTTAGTACAAAGGACATTTAGCTCTAAGAACGATGGAAGGCATCAAATATGCAATAGTAGAAGTGACCATGGTTCTATTCGAACCGCAAACTGCAGATTCTACTTCTTGTAAATGCAATCGAAACTGTGGTCAGGTTCTAAAATTCGTACCAGAACTTTCGGGAAATGTTTTAGTTATGGTTTGTGATTTTTCGGTGACTATATTAGAGGTCCAATTCCGGAATCTTAATCTATTAGTTCTATTGCTCTCTGTAAGTGATTTCTCTCCATTAAGGTAAGAGAAGTACATGAGATTTGGGCCCAAATTTGGTCTTGAAGGGTAATATACAATAACATCTACAATGCATGCATTCAATCATAACAATTTGATTATATATAAGTGAATTATTTTAATGTAATTGACCAAATTATCTGCGTGAAACCATTTAAATATACATAAGTTGAGTTTTGAACTTTCGCGACATACAAATAAAACTATTCAAACATAACATATTAAATTATTTGATTGAAACAAATCAAATATACATAAGTGTACCGTTTTTTATAACTAAAAAATTATTTCGCAAAACCATTACCAGTCCATATATCTGTCATGGTAGTGGACCAACAAGCGCTCCGTAGGTGCTCCTGGGTGGCACACATATGTATGTCGGTGGTCCTTCCATAGGCTGACATGTACAGCAAACAGATTGTCCCACTTCGTGCCGCGCTGACCACGACCACCCTTTGCTACAGTGTGCGTCCCATCATCAGGTGATTTACGACTGCAATTGTAAGATGAGACTCCTCCTGAATACTAATTTTGTTTAGGAGGACAAACGATATCCAATGTTTTACTTTCGAAACAAGTTGATATTGATTGTTTGAATGAATTAGATTTCCTGATATGGTGAAATTGTACGTTCCACCGATTTCTGATTGATGATGTTCTTATGCTGTCAGATTGAAGTCATTGGGTCGTATTATATTGGCCAATGTTAAGCTTATGTTTAGGAATGCATGGTTAGCTTTCTAAGTGTTGCTGTTCTTGGGTTTAGTGTATGGGGTTTACATGTTTATCTTTTTGCTTCTGGGGAGTAGTGACTCAACGGTAACCTGCAAATCTCTGAAAAAATGGTAACCTGCATGGGTCTAAGGTTATAGGTAACCTGCATCGGAAGAATTTTTATTGGAACAAAGTAGAAAAATACTTATCATATTGATCTGTATAAACTGATCGTTAGCTTAGTGAGAAAATCAAAGAGTGAATTAGTCTAAAATTGACTCATATGATAAGTTAGAATAACATATGCGATCTCAACGACTTTCACTAGTTAACATGAATTTCCTCGGTGTCTTTACATATTTTAATGATTAATTATAATCTATTGCAAATCGATTCAGATTAACCTTCATATAAAGATTTAAGATAAATCTTACTATTGACTAGATTGTGACCGAAAATCTGCTAATTTTTTCAAGAAGTTGCAATCTTTTACATCGATCTTTCCTTAACTAACTTCTGATGGCTAAAAATAATAAATGATCCAGAATTAGCCACATGTACATCTTTTCCCGCCCAAACCCAACGGTTATCCCTCGTTTCCCTCTTATAAGCGCCTTTCTTCCCTTTTTCCATCTTCACCCTTTCACATCATTTACATTAGACGATATAGCCAAGGTATGGTTTGATGGATAGGTAATGTAAGCGTAAGAAGTTAGTTAGAAATAATATGTCTAAGGTTTCTATCAGCTATTTGGTTCTAGAGACTCCAAAGTTGTTGTGGAAGAGTTTAATCATTTGAAGTAGTATGGAGGAGTACGTAGGACAGTTTGAAGAGTTGTAAGGATTGATATTAAGGGAAAATCCAACATTATTAAAGATGTATTACATATTCTCTTTTGTCGGAGACTTTTTAGAGCAGATCAAATTATGGCTAAGAACTCATGCACCATGATATGATCCTCGGCAGGAGAATTACAATGGACCATGCTACTCTTAGATAGAATAGACCACAGCCCACAAATTCAAGTCTTACAAGAATCTTGGTTAAGATGAACCGTAACCCAAGCAATAGAAATTCGAGAACCTATGGTCCACGTCGAATCACGCCACAAATGAGGATAGAAGACTTGTTTGATAAGTAAAAAGTTTTGCTCAAGCAATCCAGCAATTAGTAAGAACACACAATGGAGTATCAAAACTCTTAAATTAGATTATGCTAAAGTTGTCTCAAAAGTTGGATGACATTTTATTATACTAGGAGTCCTTTATATAGGCTCCAAAAGTCTCACATATTCCTAAACAAACAAACTCCTAAAAAGGAGCTAAGCAATATGACCAAAATCTAAATTCCTAAACAAGAAGATTCTGGCCAAACTAAACAAGAAACAATCTAAACTTAGTAAATATAAATAGATGCATGTCCTAAACAAGACAAAGGTTGCTGGAATATAATTTTCTAATCAAAATAATTGACTTTACTAAATAGCTAAAGTAGAATCTGAATGAATTCATGCTTCCAAAGTAGGTTCATGCACGTCCAAAGTAGGTTGATGCATGTCCAAAAAGGTTGATACATATCCAAAATAAGCTTATGTACTTCCAAAATAGAAGGTCTTCACGTGTTCATGCTTCCAGAAGATTGTGTGCATCCTAAGCTTTTAAATTAGCTTCAATGACGTGCATGGACTTTGCATGGGCTTCATGGACATTCTTGGACTTGAACAAACTTGCTTGAGTCCAAACTTCTTGCCCTATCAGATTCATATCATGGTCCATCAGAAGTGGCTACCATCAGATTCACATTCGACTAAGAGATGAATGGAAGATGGCATTTACGAAAAGGGATGGGCTTTACGAATGGCTCGTCATGCCATTTGGACTGACCAACACACCGAGCACGTTCATGAAATTGATGCATCAGGTACTTAAGCCATTCCTTGACAAGTTTGTTGTCCTCTACTTTGATGACATCCTTGTGTATAGCTACTCTGAGTTGGAACATGAGAACCACTTGAAAGAAGTGCTTAGTGCCTTGCAAACCAACAAATTATTTATCAGTTTAAAGAATTGTGTCTTTTGGCAAGAGAAGTTATTGTTCTTAGGGTTCGTAGTTGGTACACTAAGGATCAAGGTTGACCAAGCAAAGGTTGATGCTATTAATCAATGGCGAACTCCTAAAAAGGTGAGTCAAGTGAGGAGCTTCTTAGGCCTAAAAGCATTTTATAGAAGATTCATAAAGGGGTTCAGCATGATCGCAGCTCCTTTGACCTCCTTATTGAAGAAAGGAGTACCATTTGTGTAGAGTAAGGCAGTTGACAAGGTATCTGGAGAGCTAAAGGCTCGTCTTAGCTCCGCACCAGTGCTGGCCTTACCTAATTTTCACAAATTATTCGAAGTGGATGTGAACGCCTCAGGGTTTGGTATTAATGCCATTTTATCACAAGAAAAGAGACTCGTGGCTTTCTTAAATGAAAAGCTAAGTGAACATAAGCAATCATGGTCAACATATGAGAAGGAATTTTATGCCATCTTTCGTGCATTGAAGATGTGGGAGCACTAACTTTTTGGAAGGAGTTCACACTATACTCAGATCATCGCACTCTCAAATTTCTCAATGACCAATCAAAGTTCACGAGCCACATGCATGTACATTGGTCTACCTACCTCCAGAAGTTTCCTTTTAAAATCATGCATAAGAGTGGTACACAAAATGTTATTGCAGATGCCATTAGTAGGAGAGTTGCACTCCTTACTAAATGGAGGACTAAGGTGACATCAAGAGATTTGGTTGAAGTTTAAGGGTAGATCAGGACAAGTGTGTGATGTGTATGTAAACACATGTCACATTCACGATATTTTTGATGTATTTTAGTTATAGTTTAGAGTAATTCAAGTCATGTGTCGTACATCTTTTATGATTGTTGATTATGTTGAGTCAATAGTGGAAATCCATGGGTTTTGTGTATTTTGTAGGAGTTCGGAAGGATAAGACAAGCAGGACAAGAATCAAGACCATTGTAAGAAGAATTATCAAAATTCAGGAAGGAGTTTTCTCATTCGACCGAGTGGCCACTCGTTACCTAAGTGCTCTCTTGGTGGATGCAGCAAATTTTCTCGTCTAGGCCGAGTGGCCACTCGATGCCCAAGTGCCCTCTTGGGAGGAACAGCAAGAAGAACTCATCCAAGCCACCCAGCGGCCACTCAATGCCCAAGTGCTCTCTTGATCTCTGCCGAAGTAAGCCCCAAATTTGCAACAAGGAGGAGTTCGCAAAAGGCAAAAGGCAAAAGGCAAAAGACAAAAGGCAAAAAGGGAGGAGACAAAAGGAATATAGGCTAAAGTGAGAAAAGATGGGAGACAAGAGGAATATTGGCCATGATGAAAAGGAAGAGACAAAAGGGGGGGAGTAGACATCCATATAGTTCCATCCATCCATCTATGAAGAGCTCTCCTCTTAGAACTTCAACTTAATCTTCATTTTTCTAGATTTTAGACTTGCTCTTCATTTTGGTATTTTGGAGTTGTAACCAACATTGAATACACAAGGATTGACAATCCTATGTTGAGTTATAAGCAACCTTGAACTATTAAAGGTACTTTCTCATTGTGTTTTCATCTTTTGATAGTTAAGTTGACTTTGTGTTTCTATATTCATCTTCTTGTTATTTATGGTTTGATCTTTGGATGAGTTTATGAGTTCATACATCAAGAGTGACAACCTTGATTCAGTGCTTAGATCTTGTCCAATTGTTGTGATTTGGTATTATTGATTTGATCTAGGATTGACAACCCTGTGTTAATTAATGATATTGAAACTTAGTAGTTTAGGATCATCACCTAATCAAGTTAACCGATTTGCTTAGCTTAAGATTTAGGAACGCATAATCTAGTACTTATCGAACAAATTTCCTTTTTATTCCCTGTGGAGACGAATCAACTTATCATTATATTACTTGTGCGATCGTGTATTCTTGCACGTATTTTGATCCAAGTTTGGATGCATCAAGTTTTTGGCGCCGTTGCCGGGGAATAGAAGTTTGAATTTGTTATTGTTAATATTGAAACTAGTGTTCTTGATTTTAAGACTAAGCTTTGTTACATTTTCATTATTTATTGTTGCATTTGATCCTCTCTGTTGAGTGTTATAGTACCATACAAGTACATGAGGTGAATGCCAAATACTCGTCGTGAGAACCAACCTCTTCTTGAGCAAGATTCGGAGATCAAACGAACTATTTGACAAATCAGGAGGAGAAACTTACATACAAAAGAGATGGCCGATCGACAAGTAGTGAATGTTCCTGCCGCCATGAGACACAAGTCACACCCAAGACTTGCTGATCTTCGGTCAAGTATAGAGTATCCAACCATAGAGGTAAATAATTTCGAGATCAAGAGCAACCTCCTTTCAATGGTTGAAAAAGACAAATTCAGAGGTTAATCCTCAGAAAACCCAGCAAAGCACATCCAGAAGTTCGAGGATCATTGCTCAACAGTGAAATATAATGGTGTTACACCTGATGCCATTAAGCTTCGACTGTTCAAGTATAGCTTGAAAGATGATGCTAGGGAGTAGGTAGATTCATTTCCAACCAGCACCTTCATAACATGGTACGAGCTTGCCGACAAGTTCTTGGAAAAGCATTATCCTCCAGGTAAAACCACCCAACTTCGTAATAATTTCTCAATTTAAACAGCTAGGTGGTAAACCGCTGCATGAGGCTTGGCATTGTTTCAAAAGACTACTTCGTGAGTGCCCACATCATCAGATACCTGAATGGATGCTCATCCAAACATTCTACAATGGATGTGAGCCATAAATTCGAGTCAATCTAGATATAGCAGCGAGAGGAAATTTGACAGATAAGTCAGAAGCAGATAGTTTCCAAATCATTGAAGCCATAGCTACTAATAACCACGATTGGGGAGATCAAACCGAGAGAAGAAGAGTTGCTAGTGTACAAGACAATGATGAAGTAGCTACTCTAAAAGCACAAGTAGCAACACTCACGCAACTAGTCCAAGGATCAATGTCGCTACAAGCGACATCATCATCTCAGGTATTTGAAATTTGCACTGGACTATATAACACAGATAGTTGTTTATTGATTGCTGAACCTGTTAATTTTGTGGGAAATACCAATAGGAATAATGATCCATATTCCAATACATATAACCCAGGTTGGAGAAACCACCCAAATTTTTTATGGAAAAATAATGCAGGACAACAGGCACCTCAACATCTGAGGCCATCTTACGGAGGTGGAAATGTACAAGGTCCTCTACCTCAGCAATTCCAGCCATATCAACTAAGGTGGCAGTAGCAAAGACCCCCACCGTAAGATCGTCGAGGAGAGGATGAGTTGCGCAAGCAAGTGTTAAGCCATGAAGCAACCATTCAAAATCTTGAAGTAAAGATCAGCCAGCTAGTGGCACAACTCAACACAAGACCACCAAGTATTCTACCAAGCAACACCGAAGCTCCTCCCACCAAACAGGAGCATTGCAAGGCTATCATAACTAAAAGTGGCCTGGACTTAGAGAATAGTGCATTGAAGACTCCAATAAACCCTCTATCAAGGAAGACAGTTGCAGAAGAGGAAGACGAGCTATGAGTAACTACTATCATTGGAGAAAAAGACAAGTCACCTAAGGAAGCAGTCAAGCCAACATCGAAAAGAAAGTACCCTCCTCTACCATTCCCTCAAAGGGTGAACAAGCAAGTTATGCACCCGAGCTACCACAAGTTCTTGGAGCTTTTCAAGAACCTTCATATCAACATACCGCTCCTTGATGCTTTTGAGCAAATACCAACATACCGAAAGTGGATCAAGGAATTTATATCGAAGACGAAGCATTGATGATTTTGAAGTCATTCCACTTACTAGGGGCTGCAGTGCAGTTCTAAGTCAAGATTTACCCCAAAAGATGAAGGATCCAGGGAGCTTCACCATTCCATGCACAATTGGTGACCAAATATTCAAGAAAGCACTCATTGGTTTGGGCTCTAGCATTAATCTCATGCCCTTATCCATATTCCAGAAGCTTGGATTGGGTGACATGAAGTCTACATTGATAGTACTCCAACTCGTAGATCGATCAGTGACTAGACCGAAGGAGATAGTTGAAAATGTGCTCGTAAAGGTAGGCACCTTGATCTTTCCAGTTAATTTCATCATCATGGACAGAGAGGAAGATCGTGACATTCTACTTCTCCTCGGCCACCCATTCCTTGCTTCCAGAAAGACCAACATAGATGTGGAAAAAGGAGAGTTAAGGTTCAAAATTTCAGATGATGAAGTTGTGTTCAATGTCTTTGAAGCCACAAAATACTCTTCCACTGATGATGATTGCTACCGGATCAACATTATCGATGAGATTGTGCATAATCTGGATGATGTTATTGAGGATGATTTGCAAGAAATCCAAGAACCAGATCTAAGACAAGACGAGCAAAATATAATGGAGCAAGAAAAATGGGTGCGCGTAGCAGAATCACTAGAGCTTGATGATATACCAAGGCCGCAGTTGCAAGCATCTATCATTACACCACCAGACTTGGAGCTCAAGCCACTACCAGATCATCTCAAGTACGCTTACTTGTGTGAAGGTAATAAGTTGCCAGTTATTATCTCTACCTCTTTGAGCCAGTATCAAGAAGAAAAACTCCTCAAGATCATTGGGGAACATAAGGAGGCTATTGGTTGAACGCTTAGGGATGTTAATGGAATCAGTCCTTCTCTTTGTCAACACAAGATTATTTTGGAGGATGATTTTTTACCATCAGTAGAAGCCCAATGACGACTAAATCCAAAGCTAAAAGAAGTAGTGAGGAAAGAGGTGATCAAATGGTTTGATGCTGGCATCATCTATCCAATCTCCGATTCGAAGTGAGTAAGCCCTACTCAATGTGTGCCAAATAAAGGAGGAATTACAGTCGTCCCCAATCCAAACAATGAGCTCATCCCTACAAGAATGGTAATTGGTCAGAGAGTTTGTATTGATTTCCGAAAGCTGAACAAAGCTACTCAGAAGGATCACTTCCCACTACTATTCATTGATCAAATGTTGGACAGACTGGCGGGTCATGCCTACTATTGTTTTTTGGATGGATACTCTGGCTATCTCCAAATTGCAATTGCACCTGAAGACCAAGAGAAGACAACATTTACCTGTCCTTATGGAACTTTTGCTTTCCGCAGAATGCCATTTGGACTGTGTAATGCACCTACGACATTTCAGCAATGCATGATGTCTATTTTCTCTGACATGGTTGAGCGCCAAATTGAGATCTTTATGGATGACTTCTCAGTATTTGGAGACTCGTATGAAGAATGTCTTATACACCTGAGCAAGGTACTAGAATGCTGCAAGGAGACCAACTTGGTCCTTAATTGGGAGAAGTGTCACTTCATGGTGATTGAAGGAGTGGTGCTAGGACATAAGACTTCCAGCAAGGGATTGAAGGTGGACAATGCTAAACTAGAGGTAATTGATAAACTTCCATATCCTGTGACAGTTAAAGGCATTCGTAGTTTTCTTGGCCATGTAGGATTTTATAGGCGGTTCATCAAAGATTTCTCAAAGATCTCCAAGCCTTTTTGCAAACTACTAGAGAAGGATACCCCATTTATCTTTGATGAGGCATGCAAGCTGGCATTCCAAACGCTAAAGGAAGCACTTATATCAGCACCAATTATTATATCGCCTGACTAGGAGTTGCCTTTCGAGATCATGTGCGATGCAAGTGACTACGCTGTTGGAGCTGTGCTTGGCCAGAAAAAGGCCACTGGATTTCATGCCATTTACTATGCTAGTTGCACTTTGGATGATGCCTAGATCAACTATGCAACTACAGAGAAGGAGTTTCTAGCTGTGGTCTTTGCACTTGACTAGTTCTGAGCTTACCTACTTGGAAGCAAGGTAATTATCTACACAGATCATGCAGCTATATGCTAACTCTTTGCCAAGAAGGATGCAAAACTAAGGCTCATTCGGTGGATTCTCCTCCTTCAAGAGTTTGATATCAAAATCTGTGATCGAAAGGGGGCCGATAATCCAGTAGCAGATCATCTCTCACGTCTTGACAACCCAGTGGTAACATCTTCTTTCCCTATTAACAAATCTTTTCCCGATAAACAATTATATGCCTTAGATGTCATTTCCATCCCATGGTACGCTGATTATGTAAACTATCTTATGAGCAATATTATGCCTCCTGACATGTCTTTCGACAAGAAGAAAAGATTTTTATGTGATGTTATGTACTACGTATGGGATGAACCGTATTTGTTCAAGATTGGAAAAGATCAACTATTGAGAAGATGCGTACCATAAGAAGAGCAAGAACTCATTTTGCACCATTGTCATGACTCACCTTACGATGGTCATTTTGCTGGGGAACGTACTGCTGCCAAGGTGCTACAAAGAGGATTTTATTGGCCGACATTGTTTAAAGATGCTGCCAAGTTCGTGAGCAAGTGTGATAGATGTCAACGAACATGGAACATTTCTTGGCAACATGAGATGCCACAGGCAGGCATCATGAAAGTCAAAATATTCGACGTGTGGGGTATCAACTTTATGGGTCATTTTGTTCCATCTGATCGTAATCTCTATATTCTTCTTGTAGTTGACTATGTATCCAAGTGGGTTGAAGCCGTGGCATTACCAACCAATGATGAAAAGGTGGTGATTAAGTTCTTGCAAAAGAACATCTTTAGCTGTTTTGGTGTTCCTAGAATGCTCATAAGCGATGGCGGTAAACACTTCCATAATAATTTGCTCACCAATGCTTTGCACAAGTTGGAATAGCATACCATCCTCAGACAAGTGGACGGGTCCTTATAACGTGGTTGCCATGTCACCTCATGGAGCCATTCAAATTCGAAATCTAGATACAAATGAAGAGTTTAGGGTAAACGGACAATGCGTGAAGGCATACCTTGGTGACCATTTCGAGGCACACGAGTCTCACATGAACCTTGCAGACCTAGCTTAGTAAGACTCTACCATCGTCAAGCTAACGACGTTAACATAGAACTACCTCTCACTTTTCTCTTGATTTCTAAATTTTAGTATCACTCGCCTGAGTTTTCCTGAGTTTGTGAGTTTCTAGGGAAATGTTTATAGCGTCACCCTCAACAAAAATATTGCTCCTTTGATTGTTTTCTTTGTAGGATAAAAGTCACGTAGAGGTCCGACAAAAATTAGCAACGAATGAGCCAACCAATGATCAATCGGCAAAACCGATCGACAAGCGGCTAGTGGCCGCTCAAAGGCCAAGTGCTCGCTCGGCAAAGGCCAAAAAATCCCTGCCTTAAGCAAGAGACTGCTGGACTATCAAGTGGCCCTCCCTTCTCCAACCTCACACTCTCACATTTCCCTTCTTCCTTTTCAAACTTCCTCTCCTACCTCCTCTATTCCAACCAAGGTCTCGGCCACCACAAGCTTTACCTTTCACCACCACACATCGACCATACTTCATCCATATTACCATATAATTGCCATCCAAAGCCTCGTATCACCAAAGAAGATTTTACTCTAACCATTTCTTATTTTGTAGATTCCCGGCTCTACATTACACAGATTTACGAGCTGTCAAGGAGGTTTTGCTCACGTCGACAAGATCTTCAAAGCCCACTAATCAACTTTGACAATTGGAGTTGATCGCTTGAGTTGACCGCTAGAGTTGACCTTTGACCGCTAGAGTTGACCTTTAATCGTTGTTGACCGGCCGCCATTGACCACCACCTGTCATGAAATGGCACCTAAGCTTCACACCCGAGCTCCGTCCAAGTGCCCACATGGAGATTTTTCGCCACCCCCAAATTCCAGCTCTCAGCTACCACTACTCGAAGATATTCGGGCGAGGTATGGTGCTCCTTTCCTTATTTTTAACACTTGGGAGGGTGATAGGTATATGAGGTTCGTTAATTGCAAAATGGTTAGGTCTGCTGTGATAGATTGGATAGACATGCACATAATGAAATTTGGTGTGAAATTGCATGATTTGTTACGTGAAGCTGGTTGGGAATACTATGCCGATCATTCGATCAATGTCGACCCTAAGGTCGTACTTGAATTTTATTGCAGAATTGAAGTTGCTACTGATAATAAATCATTTAAGGCACGTATTCATGGGAAACCCATTAGGGTTGATGAGTCACTTTTGGAAGAGTTGATTGGTATTGGGACTGATGGTAGCTCTATCACCTTTCATTCTGATACAACTGCACATGCTGCATGGTGGGCTTTCACTAGTCTTAACCATTTTATGACTCAGTCCCCTACCATTCTTATTCAGGACATACATTATTGCATCCTTTATCGTTTTATGTGTGCCTGATTTTGCGGTCAATGTAAGGATAACCGTGTCACTAGGACTCAATTATATGTTATGTACTATATTCGACAGAGTCAACCATTTAACACTTTTGCTTTACTTTGTGTCATGATTAAACACACTTTAAAAGTACCTCAGCCAAAAAATCTAGGGCTAGGACACATTGTTTCTGTGTTGGTTTCCCATTTTTGTCTAGAGCAGGCTTCAATGATCCCCGAGACCATCGTTGAGCCATTCATCATTGACCTGCCCCGCCTCATCACATGGCACTTGCTTTCTCAGAAAAAATGGTCCAATAACTGCATAGCCTATCATCTCCTCAAATGGGAAGAACGCAAGGGAGTAAAAGAGCGTCTCTAAGCCAAAGCTGAAGCTCCACTTCCAAAACACTAAGTTGAGCTGAATGAAATAGGCATGCACCTAACAGAGCTTGAGGTTAAGGTAGACACCCATATCACCGAGCAGGATTCTCGTTAGCACCAATATCAAGCTGACCAGGCTCAATACCAGACCGACCAGGACCAATATTGCACAAACTAAGCATACAACCGCGTACAATGGCAGTGGCTCCATACTCAATTCCCTCCGCCACAACCACCTCAGCAGTGACCCCAGGCTTTTTCTGTCCTTTTTTCCTTTTGTTTTGTTTCTGTTTTGTTTTTGTGTTTGTTTGTGTGTCACCCTTACACATTGAGGACAATGTGTCTTTTAAGTGTGGGGGTGCATTGTGTGTGTTTTAATTTTTGTTATTTGTATTGATCTTGCTGTGCATGTGCCTCTTTTTACTTTGTTTGCTATTTTGTTTATGCATGTGATCGAGTCTGTTTGTGTGTATTTTGTTTTCTGATTGAAGTGTGTTAGAGTCTGTTGCATATGATAAAAAATTCTCAAAAATTTTGAACTCTTTGTCATAGGAAAAACTCTATATCATGCATTCAACACTCTTGAGCAAAGTGAATTTTAAGACATAGGTAATTATATCCTCGTTCATTTAGGCTAGTCGTTACACCTGGTAGACTAGACTAGAGAATTAACGAGTGACCTTGTGAGATTTTTGAGCTGATGGCGAGGACAACCCGTTCTCATTTTATTCATGAGGTGTGTGCATTGTTTGAGTAATGAAAGTGTTAAATGATTACCTAGCATAACTTAATGAGGTAGAGATTGCCGAGGGCCATCTTGATAAAGCCTAGAGCCTTAGAGCCAAAAACCTGACATTATCCATTGCATGGCTCCATTGAGCCTAAACCTCTTTATTGAATTACTAGTTGGAACCTATAATATGAGCCGAATGTCTTCGCCCCACCTACCTTTGACAACTTAGTCCGAGGGATTAGGTTATCATTGGGGAATATTTTGTAAGGGTTCATCTAGTAGTATAGCTTGGGGGGAATTTTTCATAAAACATTGGGATGAAAATAGGTAGAATTGAGGCTAATGACCAAGAGTCGGGATAAGTTGCTAAGTAGCAGTGCGAAATTGGGATAGAAAAGAAAAACAAGAGAAACAAGAAAAAGAAAAAAAAGAAAAGAAAAGAAAGGAAAAGAAAGGAAATTCTCTTGTGAAAAGTGAGAAAAGTGAAAAGAAGAAATCAAAGGAAAAGTGGAAAGTTGGAAAGAAAAAGGCACAAGTAAATGTGAGCAACATATCCTGTATTTTTGGTTCTTTAGGATGTGGGTAATTTGGGTTGAGTGTATATATATAATAAGGCGAGATATCTAGTATAATCGAGAGTTAGGATTCTATGTAACCCTTGGATTAGGTGGTTTAGCCATCACCGCTATACTTTTATCTTCCCACCTTTACCTTTAACCCCATTATAACCCAATAAAAGTCCCTCCTATGGCATGATCTACTTTGTTTCGAGTGTGTTTTGGTATGAAGTTTAACATATTTAGACCTCGAATGTGCACACGAGAGTAGGATAGTTGACCACCATACACTTGTGAGTTTAAATCAATCCTATCCTATGAGTGGTTAACTCTCTAGTCCGGAACACTAAGTGTGAAAACTTGATTAAATGATTAAGAGTATAATTGCCTATGGATTTTGCATTCATAATGCTCAAGGGTATGATGTGTGTGATTGTGGGGATGATCTTGTGATGAGAGTTTAAATATCGAGGACACCATTAATTTGGTTTTTCTAATGCACTTTGCTTGAGGACAAGCAAAGGCTTAAGTGTGGGGGTGTGATGTGTGTGTAAACACATGTCACATACACGATAGATTTGATGTGTTTTAGTTATAGTTTAGAATAATTCGAGTCATGTGTCATACATCTTTTATGATTGTTGATTATGTTAAGTTGATAGTGGAAATCCATGGGTTTTGTGTATTTTGTAGGTATTCAGAAGGATAAGACAAGCGGGACAAGAATCAAAACCATTGCAAGAAGAATTCGGGAAGGAGTTTTCTCATTCGGCCGAGTGGCCACTCGTTGCCCAAGTGCTCTCTTGGTGGATGCAGCAAATTTTCTCACCTAGCGGCCACTCGATGCCCAAGTGCCCTCTTGGGAGGAATAGCAAGAAGAACTCGTCCAAACCACCCAGCGGCCACTCAATGCCCAAGTGCTCTCTTGATCTCTGCCGAAGTTAGCCCCAAATTTGCAATAAAGAGGAGTTGGCAAAAGGAAAAAGGCAAAAGGCTAAAGGTAAAAGGCAAAAGGGAGGAGACAAGAGGAATATAGGCTAAAATGAGAAAAGATGGGAGACAAGAGGAATATTGGCCATGATGAAAAGGAAGAGACAAAAGGGGGGAGTAGACATCCATATAGATTCATCCATCCATCTATGAAGAGCTCTCCTCTTAGAACTTCAACTTAATCTTCATTTCTCTAGATTTTAGACTTGCTCTTCATTTTGGTATTTTGGAGTTGTAAGCAACATTGAATACACAAGGATTGACAACCCTATGTTGAGTTGTAAGCAACCTTGAACTATTGAAGGTACTTTCTCATTGTGTTTTCATCTTTTGATAGTTAAGCTAACTTTGTGTTTCTATATTCATCTTCTTGTTATTTATGGTTTGATCTTTGGATGAGTTTATGAGTTCATACATCAAGAGTGACAACCTTGATTTAGTGCTTAGATCTTGTCCAATTGTTGTGATTTGGTATTATTGATTTGATCTAGGATTGACAACCCTATGTTAATTAATGATATTGAAACTTAGTAGTTTAGGATCATCACCCAGTCAAGTTAACCAATTTGCTTAGCTTAAGATTTAGGAACTCATAATCTGATACTTATCGAACAAATTCCCTTTTTATTCCCTGTGGAGAAGAAATCAACTTATCATTATATTATATGTGCGATCGTGTATTCTTGCACGTATTTTGATCCAATTTTGGACGCATCAGTGTGCATGACGGGTTCTTGATGAAGGACAACCAACTTTGTATCCTTAAGACATCTTTACGCGAGCAATTATTTTGGGAGCTGCATGGTGCTGGCTTGGCAGCTTATTAAGGCAGGGACAAAACTCTAGCAGCTATGTCCAAGAGGTTTTATTGCCCTAAGATGAGAAAGGAAGTGGCATGCATTGTCAAAAACTGCTGAGTCTGCCAAGAAACCAAGGGAGACACGAAAAATATGGGCTTGTACACGCCCTTGCCGATTCTCGAAGCCATTTGGGAAGAAGTTAGCATGGACTTTATTTTGGGCTTACCTCACACCCCTTGTGGTGTCAATTTAATCTTTGTTGTGGTTGACAAGCTCTCGAAGATGGCTCATTTTATCCCATGCAATAAGACATTTTATGTGTATAAAGTCGCAAGATTATTCTTCTGAGAGGTAGTTAAGTTGTATGGCATGCCAAGAAGCATCACTTTTGATCATGACGTCAAATTTTTTGCAAGCTTTTGGAAGATGTTGTGGGCGTTATTTGATGCAACATTGAAGTATAGCTCCATCACGCATCCTCAAACTATAGGCAGACTGAGGTAACGAACAAAAACACTTGGTAGCATATTGAGGAGCTTGTTCCATGAGAAGCAAAGGTAGTGGGGCCTTACACTACCCTTTAGCTAAATTTGCTTACAATAAGGCAGTGCATTGATCCACTGGTCACTCGCCTTTCTCCTTGGTCTACACCAAGGTGTTGAATCATTTGGTAGACATTTCATCCATGGCAAGTGATGCATCCAAAGTTGGATCAAAATACGTGCAAGAATTACACGATCGCACAAGTAATATCGTGATAAGTAAGATCGTCTCCACGAGGAATAGAAAACGGATTTGTTCGTCAAGTACCAGATGATGTGTTCTTAAATCTTAAGCTAAGCGAATCAATCGTTTAGGTTATTGATACTTCTATGCTACAATCTCAATATCGATTATGTGCCTAAGTTTGTCAGGCCTAGATTCATTAACAATATCAAGTTTTCTCCGATATACGAATGAAGGCTATGATCTAAACCAAGTTGTCATCCTTGATCATAAAACAAGAATTCATTTGATCTAGCTTAAATGAGAACTTCAAATATAAAGATAAACTTGTAACCAAAGAAAATGAAAGTACCTTGATTGTATCGAATCCAATGTTGTTACAATATTCTCAAGAACAATTCAAGAACTGTGAGACTCAGAAATTTAGTTGGTCGGCTTGCGTCGTGCCGAAACAATTGCATTGGATATGCGATTTTAAGTGTTAGAGTTTGTGAATGAATGTCGTTGGAGTTTGGTTTCGGTAAGTGCAATGCCTTAGAGAAATTTTCGGAATTGTGAAGTGTTTGCTCTTCTCGGACAGATTTGACCTGCTTGCGGTTAAATGGCCGTAACTTTCTCGTCGTTGGTCTGAGGTGAGAAATTCCAACTGATTCGGAAACTAGAGACATAATGCTACAATTCTGTTGTCTATCAGTTTGGGCAGAAGTCGATGGAAGTGAGTGAGAATGTGTGTACGAGAAGCTGTTGGATGCTTCGGCCAGATTAACCTTTGGTTGGTTAAAAGGCCATAACTTTCTCGTTATGAGTCGAAAATGAGAAATTCCAAAGGATTTGGAAACTAGACATCTTAAGGAAAAGATTAGTTAAATTTTATATTGGACAAAAACTGAAAGAAGGTCGTCATGTAAGCTGCTTGTGCCTGGTCTGCTGTGATTAGACCATAGCTTCTTTGTCTTCTTGCAAAGATTAAGTTGATGAAGGGGTTTTCTTTTAATTGGACACCTTCCACCTCTTCAAATATCTCAGAGACTTCCTTTAAGAGTTAGGAAGCTGAGCTCCTTGGTCATTTCACGAAATTGATGTTTATGATATGACTTCCGCATGTTTGTTTCCGATGTGTGTTTTCATAATTGTGCATATTATTGTGAGGCTTGCTAGGTTACACATGTGTGGACGTTTGTTATGTGGTCTAGCGCCGGTCACCGACCTTCACGCGGGTCATGACAAGAACACATAGTAAAATCTAACAACTAATATTTTTAGCTTGGAGAGTTCTAATCTAAACATGGATCTTCTTCTTCTCCTCTCTAAGTGCCTTTCTCTGCAGCCTCCTCTTCCTTCTTGTCCTCCTTCTTGGTGCTTGCCACCCCAAAAGTGTAGACAAAAGCAAGTGGGAAGTTTAGTGAAGCAATTCTTTATATTGGCTGTCAACCCCTAGCGTATGTTGGCTAGGCCAGCGTACATTGGGGTTGCTCACTGCCTGATTTCCTTTTCTTGTCCAAGTAAGGCCAACATACGCTGGCCTAGCCAGCGTATGTTGGGGTAGCAATCTGTCCCTTTTCTCTTTTTCCTTCAAACTTCCGATTTTTGCCCGACTCATTGCCTATGTCCACCAATCTTTGCCTTAGCTCCCAAGATGCTCCAAATACCTACAAAACACAACAAAACAATAGACATTCTTCTCCTTGACCAATTAAACAAAATGAAACAAAACATAGACAAGACTCGACTTAACATTTCCTAAAACATGACAAAAACAACATAAACTAAAGCTAAATGAATGCATGTTCTCACATGCATCACACCCCCACACTTACTTCTTTCCTTGTCCCCAAGGAAAACCAACAAGTGATGCCATCTGAATTTAAACATTCATCACAAGATCATCCCCACAATCACACACATCACAACCTTGAGCAATATGAATACAAAAGCAATAGGCGATTATACTCTCAATCATTTAATCAAGTTTTCACACCTAATGTTCCGGACTAGAGAGTTAACCACTCGTAGGATAGGATTGATTTAAACTCACAAGTGTATGGTAGTCAACTATCCTACTCTCGTGTGCACATTCGAGGTCTAAAAATGTTAAACTTCATACCAAAACACACTCGAAACAAAGTAAATCATGCCATAGGAGGGACTTTTATTGGGTTGTAATAGGGCTAAAGGGTGAAGGTGAGAAAAAATGTATGAGTAGTGGCTAAACTACCCAATCCGAGAAGCTATATACAAAATATTCTCACTTTCATCTATTCTACACATCTCACCCTACTTCTAATAATCACTCATCCTATCATAACCAAACTCTTAAAGACCAATCATTTTTTGTCTTGCTTATTTTGCTCCTTGTGCTTTTCTTGACTTTTACGCTCAATTCCTTCTTTCTTTCCACTTTCCCTTTTTGATCTTTCATTCTTATGCTTTTCCATCTTTCCACTTTTCGTTTTTTTTAATTTCTTCTATTCTTTTCTTTTTCTTTTTCAACTTTTTCTAAGCATAAGGTTTCTCTTTTTCTTTTTGCAAGCCAAGTCTTTACACTTTCATGGTCTTAACTACCCACAACCCTCATATGATAAAGTACCCCCCAAGCTATACTACAATAAGAACCCTTACACAAATTTCCCAAAGATGTAATCCTAAAGCTTCCTCGAACGGATAGTAAAAGGTGGGAAAGTTCATGAACAAAGGTTATATAATGGCTTACGTATAATATTGCTTATGACTTAAAATTCATATTGCTCAAGAATGTTCAATGCATGATATGGAGTTTTTCTATGACAAAAAGTTTAAAATTTCTGAGGATTTTTCATCATTTGTAAAAGACTCTAACACACTTCAATCAAAAACACAAAACACACATAAACAGGCTCGATCGTGTGCATAAAACAAAATAACAAAAGGCATAGGCACAGCAAGATCAACACAAGTAACAAAAGGCATAAACATAGCAAGATAAACACAAATAACAAAACATAAACACACACACCCCTACACTTAGAAGACACATTGTCCTCAATATATGAAGAAAAAAATGCAAAACAGAAAATGAAAAATAACAAAACAAAGACAATATAAAAATTAAAAATAAAAACTAAGCAAAGTATGGAGAAGAAAAAGCCTATGATCATTGTTCCGGCGGAGGTTGGAGGTGATTCTGGAGCCATTCCCATTAAGCGCGGTTGTAGGCTTGGTCCTCCTGATATATTTGCCAGCGAGTTGTCTGTTCTTCTGCATTGTTCCGCACTTCAACCACAAGGTCAATGATGCGCTAGGCTAGATTGTTAATGCTTGCTTGCTGCTCTGGAAGTTGAACATTTTCTTCTTGCATTAGACAGTTTCGGACACCCTCGCATTCAATATATGGAATGACAGCATATTCCCTGGTGCCCTATTCAACTGAGCCGGTCTTGGACATTAAATGCCATTTTACCGGCTGATCACGATCAATGACCAATGGCTTTAACGTGTTTTCATTTATTGGTGGATCTGCAAAAAACTAACGAATAAGCATAGCAACAATATGGCCAAGCCCTAGCCAATGGGGGTTAGGCAATTCTAATGTACGTTTAATCACATCAAAAATTAATCGAAATGTGTCAAACCTATGATGATTTTGTGCACATGCTAAGGCATATAATTGTTGTCGTATGACCTTGCTACTCTCAAACTGTCCACTAAAACATGCAGCCATAAAACGATGCATGACACACCAATGTAGGTCCCTAATAAGGATGGCGGCAGATTGTGTCTTATAGCGAGGCAAACCCGTTAGTTCTTGCCAAGCAATGTGTATAGCAGAATCACCCAAAAAATTTATACCATCCCCCCGTGATTAATTTTTATCAGTTCAAGCAGCACATCCTCATTTACTGTTATTATCTTGCCATGTATACGTGTAGTAAATGAAGAGTTATTTGGGGCAACAACCATAGTGCTATAAAACTCTACAACAGTAGCAGGATTAATCTTAACGACTGTGTTGGTAAAAAATTCCCAACCGAGTTCAACTATGGCTTCTCGGAGTTTATGATCACAACCATCCCAACTCATCTCATCCCAATCAATCATTTGATATGCTATGAAACGACAATTCTCAAATTTTTTATATCTCTCCCCCTCCCATTCTTTATGAATGGGGAAAGGAGCATCGTACCTTTAGGTCATGTCGACCGGTCGAGATGCACGTGAGCTCTCACCCGGCTTCATTACACCTCGGCGACGCTTATTTGTAGGTGTCTTGCCCATGTTGGATTGGTTGGATCAAATTGAAGGCCTCAGCAAGGGGAACAAAACCCAGTCGTCGGATTGTGAATTCATCAACAAATGAGCTCGGAATCTGCAAAACAAAATGGGTTAAGGGTTTTTTTTCTAAAGGGGAGGAGGTGGACGAAATTTTTGGAGAAGGAAGAAATGAGGAGGAGTTTGTCCGTATAAGGTGTTTTTTTCGACCCCCAGTGTACATTGGCTAGGCCAGCGTACGTTGGGGTCATTCTCTGCCTCTTGTTCATTTTCTCCTGGGCAAGGCCAATGTACGCTGGCCTACCCAGCGTATGTTGGGGTCATTCTCTGCCTCCTATTCATTTTCTCCCGAAATTATCATTAATCTATAAAACCAACATAAATGACATATTTTTCGAAGGTAACCCTATGTACATTCCCCTAGAAACCCATAAACTCGGGAAAACTCAGACGAGTGACTTTAAAAATTCAAAAGAAATTTGAGAGAAAAATGTAGTTCTAAGTTAACGTCGTTAGCTTGACGTTGGTAAAGTCTTACTGAGCTGGGTCTGCAAGGTCGGTGTGAGACTCGTATATCTCAAAATGGTCACCAAGGTATGCCTTCATGCATTGTCCATTTACCTTAAACTCTTCATTCGTATCCGGATTTCAAATTTGAATAGCTCCATGAGGCGATATGGCAACCACCGTATATGGACCAGTCCATCTAGACTTAGTTTACCTGGAAAGAGTTTGAGGCATGAGTTATATAATAACACTTGTTGGCCTACCAAAAACTCACGACGAAGGATCTTCTTATCATGCAATTTCTTGGTACGCTCCTTGTAGAGTCATGCGTTATCATATGCGCTTAAGCGAAACTCTTCCAAAGCTTCAAGTTGTAACATTCTTTTCTCGCCAGCTTTCTCAAGATTTAGATTCAACCGATGGAGAGCCCAATAAGCCTTATGTTCTAGCTCAACTGGAAGGTGGCATGCCTTCACATAGATTAGTTGGTAAGGAGACATACCAATCAGGGTCTTATAGGCAGTCTTGTATACCCATAATGCATCGTCCAGCTTGCTGGACCAATCTTTTCGCGATGGGTTGACAGTAGCCTCCAAGATTCTCTTAATTTCCCGATTAGAGACTTCAACTTGTCCACTGGTCTGGGGGTGGTAAGCTGTAGCTATCTTATGCGTAACCCCATACCTTGCTAGTGCATTTGCTAGTAGGTTATTTTGAAAGTGCTTGCCACCATCGCTGATAAGGACTCTTGGTGTACCAAACTGACTGAAGATGTTATTTTGAAGGAACTTGATCACCACCTTGGCATCATTGGTCGGAAGTGCAATAACTTCTACCCATTTCGAGACATAGTCCACTACAAGAAGAATGTAAAGATTTCGATCAGATAAGACAAATGGACCCATGAAATCTATACCCTACACATTAAATATCTCGACTTCCATAATGCATGTCTGTGGCATCTCATGACGATGGGAAATGTTGCCCATCCTTTGGCAGCAATCACACTTACGCACAAACTCGGCGGCATCCTTAAAGAGAGTAGGCTAATAGAAACCACTTTGCAACACTTTTATCGCTGTGTGTTCTCCTGCGAAGTGACCACCGTAAGGTGAATCATGACAATGGTGCAAAATGAGTTCTTGCTCTGTGGTATGCATCTTCTCAATAGTTGATCTTTGCCAATCTTGAACAAATATGATTCATCCCATACGTAATATCTGATATCACGCAAAAAAAATTTCTTCTTGTCAGAAGACATGTCAGGAGGCACAATGTTGCTCACAAGATAGTTTACATAATCAGCGTACCATGGGATAGAAATAACATCTAACGCATACAATTATTCATCAGGAAAAAATTCGTTAATAGGGAAAGAAGATGTTACCACTGGATTGTCTAGACGTGACAAATGATCTGCCACTGGGTTGTCTGCACCCTTTCGATCACGAATCTCTATGTCAAACTCTTGAAGGAGGAGGATCCATCTGATAAGCCTTGGTTTAGCATCCTTCTTGTTGAAAAGGTAACAAATGGCAACATGATCTATGTACACTGTTACCTTACTCCGAAGTAAATAAGCTCGAAATCTGTCAAGGGCAGAGATTACTGCAAGAAATTCCTTCTCTGTCATCGTATAATTGATTTGAGCATCGTCCAATATGCAACTCGCATAGTAAATGGCATGGAATCTGGTAGTCTTTTTTTGACAAAGGACAACCCCAACAGCATAATCGCTTGTATCGCACATGATTTTGAATAGTAGCTCCCAATCTAGAGATATGATCACTAGTGCCGACACGAGTGCCTTCTTTAATTTGGTGAAGGCTTCTTGGCATGCTTCATCAAACAAGAATGGTGCTTCCTTCTCGAGTAGCTTGCATAATGGTTTGGTAATTTTTGAGAAGTCCTTGATGAAATGCCGATAAAAACCTGCATGGCCTAAGAAACTCCATATTCCCTTGACATTCAACGGAGGTGGCAGTTTGTCAATGACCTCCAATTTGGCTTTATCAACCTCTAGCCCCTTGCTTGATATCTTGTGACCGAGTACCACGCCTTCTGTTACCATAAAGTGACACTTCTCCTAGTTAAGCACCAAGTTGGTCTCTTTACAACATTTAAGCACTTTGCCCAAGTGCGATAAACATTCCTGATATGAATCTCTAAATACTGAGAAGCCATCCATAAAGATCTCGATCTGCCGCTCCACCATATCCAAGAAAATTGCCATCATGCAACGCTAAAAAGTTGCAGGTGTATTACACAAACCAAAAGGCATGCGACGGAAGGCAAATGTACCGTAGGAGCAAGTGAAAGTTGTCTTCTCCTGATCCTCTGGTGCAATTGCAATTTGGAGATATCCCGAATAGCCATCTAAGAAGCAATAAAAAGTGTGTCCTGCCAACCGATCCAACATCTGGTCGATGAATGGTAGTGGAAAATGATCCTTCTGAGTTGCCTTGTTTAGCTTTTGGAAGTCAATACAAACTCTGTGACCTACCACCATTCTTGTCGGTATAAGCTCATTGTTGGCATTAGAAATGACAGTGATGCCCCCTTTCTTCGGTACACATTATATTGGACTCACCCACTTCGAGTTCGAAATTGGATAGATGATACCGGCATTGAGCCACTTGATAACTTCCTTCCTCATTACCTCCTTCAGATTTGGATTGAGTCTTTGCTGTGCTTCCACTGATGGAGTGAAATCATCCTCTAAAATAATCTTGTGCTGACATAGCGAAGGACTAATCCCTTTGATATCCATGAGTGTCCATCCAATAGCATCTTTGTGCTTGCCTACCACCTTAGGAAGCTACTCTTCTTGATCTTGATCCAATGAAGCAGAAATGATTATTAGTAACTTCTGATCTTCGTCTAGGTAAGCATACTTGAGGTGTGCTGGAAGTGACTTGAGATCTATTCTGGTGGTGCAACAGTGGATGACTGCAACTTAGGCCTTGGTGTGTCATCTAACTCCAGAGATTCAGCTGTACGCACCCATGCCATTGTTTCTCTAGAGTCTTCGATGTTTTTGACATCTTCCCACGGAATTTCTTGCACTTGCTCTTCTTCCTTCACTGCTATAATCTCATCCACTACATTGATCTGATAGCAATCATCCTCTACAGATGGATACTTGGCTGCTTCAAAAACATTGAATACAACCTCATCATCACAAACCTTGAAACAAAGCTCACCTTTTTCTACATCAATGCTTGTCTTTCCGGTGGCCAAGAATGGCCGACCAAGGAGAAATGGCACATCTCGATCTTCCTCCATCTCTATGATAATGAAGTCGATTGGGAAGATTAAAGTGTCAACCTTGACTAGCACATTCTCCACAATCCCTTTTGGTCTAGTCACCGATCGATCAGCAAGTTGTAGAACTATCAAAGTGGACTTCATGTCTCCCAACCCAAGCCTTCGAAATATTGAGAATGGCATGAGGTTGATGCTGGAACCAAGATCGATCAATGCCTTTTTGAATGTTTGATCTCCGATGGTGCACAGAATAGTGAAGCTTCCGGGGTCCTTCATCTTTTGAGGTAATTCGTGGCTCAAGATAGCACTACATCCTCTCGTCAATGGAATGACTTCAAAATCATCAATGCTCTGCTTCTTTGAAATGAATTCTTTGATCCACTTCTGGTATGTTAGCATTTGCTCAACAGCGTCAAGGAGTGGTATGTTGATATGAAGGTTCTTGAAAAGCTCCAAGAACTTGTGGTAGCTTGGGTGCATGACTTGCTTGTTCACCCTTTGAGGAAATGGCGGTGGAGGGTATTTCCTTTCCGGTGTTGGCTTGACTGCTTCCTTAGGTGACTTATCTTTTTCTCCAATGATAGGAGTTACTTGTAGCTCAACTTCCTCTTCCCCAACTATCTTCCTTGGTGGAGGAATTACTGGAGTCTTTACTGTATTCTTCTCCAAGTCCAGACCACTTCGAGTTGTGATGGCCTTGCAATGCTCTTGTTTGGTAGGAGGAGCTTTGGTGTTGCTTGGGAGAGTACCTGGCGGTCTTGTGTTGAGTTGTGCTGCCAGCTGGCTGATCTGTACTTCAAGATTTCGAATGGTCGCTTCATGGCTCAACACTTCCTTGCGCAACTCATCCTCTCCTCGACGATCTTGCGGTGGTGGTCCTTGCTACTGCCACCTTTGTTGATATGGCTGGAATTGCTGAAGTGGAGGACCTTGTACATTCCCACCTCCGTAGGGTGGTCTCAGATGTTGAGGTGCCTGTTGACCTGCATTATTTTTCCACAAAAAATTTGGGTGGTTTTTCCAACCCAGATTATATGTACTGGAATACGGATCATTATTCCTGTTAGTATTTCCCACAAAATTAACAGGTTCAGCAATCAACGAACAACTATCCGTGTTATGTGGTCCAGTGAAAATTTCGCATTCCTGAGATGATGATGTTGCTTGTATTGACATTGACCCTTGCACTAGTTGCGTAAATGTTGCTACTTGTGCTTTTAAAGCATTTACTTCATCATTGTCTTGTACACTAGCAACTCTTCTTCTCTCAGTTCGATCCCCCCAATCATGATTGTTAGTAGCCATGGCTTCAATGATTTGGAGACCATCAGCTTCTGACTTATCTGTCAAATTACCTCCCGCTGCTGCATCTAGGTTGACTCGAATTTGTGGCTCAGATCCATTGTAGAATGTTTGGATGAGCATCCATTCAGGTATCTGATGATGTGGGCACTCACAAAGTAGTCTTTTGAAACGATGCCAACCCTCATGCAGTGATTCACCACCTAGCTATTTAAATTGAGAAATCTTATTACGAAGTTGGGTGGTTTTACCTAGAGGATAGTGCTTTTCCAAGAACTTGTCGGCAAGCTCATCCCATGTTGTGAAAGTGTTGGCGGGAAATGAATCTACCCACTCCCTAGTGTCATCTTTCAAGCTATACTTGAATAGTCGAAGCTTAATAGCATCAGGTGTGACACCATTATATTTCACTGTCGAGCAATGATCCTTGAACTTCTGGATGTGTGTTGCTGGGTTTTCTGAGGGATAACCTCCGAATTGGTCTTGTTGTACCATGTTAATGAGGTTGCTCTTAATCTTAAAGTTGTTCGCCTCCATGGTAGGATACTCTATACTTGACTGAAGATCGGTAAGTCTTGGATGTGACTTGTGATTCATGGTGGCAGGAACATTGACTACTTATCGATCACCCATCTCTTCTATATGTAAGTTTCTTCTCCTGATTCGTCGAATGGTTCGTTTAATCTCTGAATCTTGCTCAAGAAGAGGTTGGTTCTCACGATGAGTATTTGGCATTCACCTCCTATACTTGTATGGTACTATAACACTCAATAGAGAGGATCAAATGCAAAGAGTAACAATAAAAATGTAACAAAGCTTAGTCTCAAAATCAAGAACACTAGTTCCAATATTAACGAAAACAAATTCAAACTTCTACTCCCCGACAACGGTGCCAAAAACTTGATGCGTCCAAAGTTGGATCAAAATACGTACAAGAATTACACGATCGCACAAGTAATATCGTGATAAGTAAGATCGTCTCCACGGGGAATAGAAAACAGATTTGTTCGTCAAGTACCAGATGATGTGTTCTTAAATCTTAAGCTAAGCGAATCAATCGTTTAGGTTGTTGATACTTCTATGCTATAATCTCAATATCGATTATGAGCCTAAGTTTGTCAGGCCTAGATTCATTAAAAATATCAAGTTTTCTCCGGTATACGAATAAAGGCTATGATCTAAACCAAGTTGTCATCCTTGATCACAAAACAAGCATTCATTTGATCTAGCTTAAATGAGAACTTCAAATATAAAGATAAACTTGTAACCAAAGAAAATGAAAGTACCTTGATTGTATCGAATCCAATGTTGTTACAATATTCTCAAGAACAATTCAAGAACACATAGTAAAATCTAACAACTAATGTTTTTAGCTTGGAGAGTTCTAATCTAAACATGGATCTTCTTCTTCTCCTCTCTAAGTGCCTTTGTCTGCAGCCTCCTCTTCCTTCTTGTCCTCCTCCTTGGTGCTTGCCACCCCAAAAGTGTAGACAAAAGCAAGTGGGAAGTTTGGTGAAGCAATTCTTTATGTTGGCTGTCGACCCCCAACGTACGTTGGCTAGGCCAGCGTACGTTGGGGTTGCTCACTACCTGATTTCCTCTTCTTGTCCGAGTAAGGCCAACGTATGCTGGCTAGGCCAACGTACGTTAAGGTAGCAATCTGCCCCTTTTCTCTTTTGCCTTCAAACTTCCAATTTTAGCCCGACTCATCGCCTATGTCCACCGATCTTTGCCTTAGCTTCCAAGATGCTCCAAACACCTACAAAACACAACAAAACAATAGACATTCTTCTCCTTGACCAATTAAACAAAATGAAACAAAACATAGACAAGACTCGACTTAACATTTCCTAAAACATGACAAAAACAACATAAACTAAAGCTAAACGAATGCATGTTCTCACATGCATCAGCAAGACCAAACAAAGCAAACTCTTTCGTGCTCATATTCATGAAACATGCTCAAGAGGTGCTTAAAGTTATGAAGGCAAGACTCGCATCCACTTATGCAAAATAAAAGGCACGAGTTAATGAACATGGGACCAAAGAGTGAAAGTGTTTATGCTTGGGGAATAGGTGATGGTCCATTTTTGTAAGGAGAGATTGCCTACCAACATGGGACGAAAATTGGAGCCCCAGAAGGATGGTCTATACAAGATTTTGAGGAGAATTAGTGATAATGCCTATGTTGTTGACTTGCCCGAGGAGTTGGGGGTGTCCAGAACCTTCATTGCAGCTGACCTAACTCTGTATTTTGAAGCTTTCCCCTTACCATCGAAGGTAGCTATTTGGGACAAGCATGATCTCAAGGAGGGGAGGATGATGTAGGACATTCAAGCAAGCAAGCCTCACGTGTGCATGGAGTTGCATGGCTCGTGTATGAGCTGATTATTCTTTTACGTGTGCATGGCTTGTATTTAATGTCTCACAAACTTTTATTAATTTATAATTGATGCATGACTTTTCTCATTCGCTAGGTAGCTGAATAAGGCTGAATTTAAAGCCAATTATTTTAAGGTTAAAGAGGTAGAAACGGTAGAAGGGAAAGAGGTGGGTCCATCTTAATCACACCCTAAAAACCCGCCTTTCAATATAAATGTAACATTTATGAAATAATATGGGACATTGAAGTTATTTCCAAATTAGTGTGTCTATGTTAATTACAGAATTTGTTCCATAAGAGTGAGTGAGATTCGAAGCCCTAGCTGGCCGTTCTAAGACTAGAACAAATTCAACTTATGCTATGCAAGTAGAACTAGCTGAATTATATCCCAAAGTTTACTAGTTAATCCAAATTATCCAAATATGTCAAACAAATTTGAAATTGAGTTGATCCTAGCTGCGTCACAATCTCAAAAAATAAAAAGGAACCCTTATGTTTTAATTGTGATGAGACACTATAGGTTAAGGGCTATGTGTGTAAGCAAAAGAGAGGGGCTTTTTACACTATTGAGAGTGAGAAGGTCCACAAAGAGGAAGAACATATTCTTGATATTGACCAGGATAATCTAGCAGAACTCTTTATGCGCTTCATTAATGAAAATATTGGGAGTGGCACCTTGAAGTTAAGAGGCAAGGTGAAGTATGAAACAATTTTAATCTTATTAGATATTGGTAACAAAGCCATCTTCATCAGTCTAAAGTTGGTTTGAGATCTTATGTGATGTAGCGTAGCGGAAGACTTGAACTTTAAACTAGGTTTAGCAGAACCAAACGAGTTCTTCCTCACTCTTCCAGCAACCAAGAATCGGCAAGGGCCTTGTTAACAATACTTGGTTGACTGAAGGAGTGAAGATGAGTACGTTTGGTAGTTTGGTCCTGCCGGAGTACGGACTCGGGAAATATATAGAGGGAGGATCTTGGGCTTGATCGGGTGTTTGTCGATGTGGGACGGGGTATAAGCAAGATTATTCAACCCGGTCCGGAATGTGAAACGACTTGCTGTGAATAAGGGTAAGTTGGGCTGATCTAGTTCTTCGGTCATGGTCGAGTTGGCCCAAGAGGAATGTTGGGTTGACGGAAGAGAACGGATAGAACTCTTGATCAAGTAACTTCCATAGCCTGATCAACAGAGGTTTGATCGAATCAAACGGCCAGCCAGGGCGAATGTTGGATAATGTTCGAGTCCATGAACAAGCTAAGCGAGTCCATGCTTACAATGCGAATCCAGCATCAACCATGCAAATCCATGCACGTTAAGCAAGTCCATGCTTTCAATTTACACCAAGGTAAATCACAAGAGTATAAAACTCAATTCAATTCATTTCATTTCAAGATTATTTCAAGATTACATTCAGATTGCATACTTAAAGAAACTAAGGTGAGCTTGGCTTGGATGGTCATAAAGCCAATTAGTCCAAGAGTCATAATACATGAATCTGAAATAACTAGCATACATGAACTTAGAATTCAAAGAAAAACGAATCTACTTTAATTGCAATAACTTAAAGGATTAAAATGAACTAGACTTAAATCAACGAACCATGCTGTAAATTGGCAAAGAGCAATTAGATACGTCCATATGTCCATGAATGCCGAACAATTCGTAATAAACTTCCAATTACGAAATGATCCTTAGTCTTCCTTGCTTGTCAACATTCGGATTTGATGGAAATTGACGAAACCTTGGATGTTCCTACATCATACTCCTCTTCTTGGAAATTAAGCTCGCCCCGAGCTCACTAAAACAGAATGACATCACCAAGAGCATCATCAATACAGCAATGTAAATGCTCGAACTCAGTGGTGAAGTTTGGTTTCTCCCCTTCCAAAGAAATAAGTACTTCAAACTTAACATTCGGAAACAAACCATGACTTGTTTGTAAGGTTTGAAACTTCGTGCTTGCCTAAACGAATCAACAAAAGTCTTTTCTTCCACGTAGGCATCGTTCAACATAGGATCATAATCCAAATGATGTTTTCTCAGCCTTGTTCCATTCGAAACGTCAAACTCAGAATTGATTAAGGCCAGATTTCTACACATACTTCGAATGTGTACAACATCCAGATTGGAAGTATACAATCTCGTGATCCCATGCAACCTCTTAGCTTCATGAAAAAAGTGTTCATGCTTTTCCCACAACTTTGGAGTTCGAAGTTGATCATCCTCCATATCATGCAAATAGGAATCAGGCACGGTTGGTCCAGATTTGCATAATGTCTTCAATTCACTATGAACTTCAACAACTTCGGGCATTATCTTCAAACAACCTAAGGCAGTAGCAACTTCACAAAATTCCTCAATCAAAATCTGCCTTGGACTTAAAACATCCGCAACAACTTTAGAAGTACCGCTCTTGCATACGAACTGAACTGGCAACTCCCAAAGATATATGTCATCCATAACAAGTTGGATTGGCAACTTCCAAAGAAACTTGATCCATTTTCCATTCAGAATGTTGTAGTCCGAATGTAATTCATGTAGACCATTTAAAACACTTCCCAACAAGTGCAAGCCATTTGGATCAGTCTCCATAACAAACTTGCGAGCAACCTTTGGAAGGTTTTTCCACATCATATGTACGTTCTCATGCAAGGCTTCCAACACTTCAGAATTCACTTTCAAGAACTTCTTTACGTGTACAGGAAGCTTTTCAATCCTCTGATCATCATGCAGCAAATCTATCTCCTTCGAATTAACCACATGACATTCTTCCAAATCTATCATCAAATCTTGTACGATTTTGGGCAGTTCATACCTCAATTTCATATCACGCACGGCATCAATCATCTCGTACAGATTCTCCTTACCACGTTGCATTCTTTGGCTCTCAAGCTTTCGAACATGGCAAGCCTCCTTGTCCAACAAGTCACAAGGGTTCACGTCCTTTTCAATAGGAAATTTGCGGCTAGGGTCATATCCTATAGCATAGGATTCAGAATTTGTATCATCTTTTAATCCGAATTCTTCATGGGATTGTTTGTTGTTCATGTCATATACTCCATCTCCAACATCATCACGGATCTGAAAGAGATCATCACGTTCTTTTTCTCTAGAATTAATGACATCCTTGTGCATCACGTTATTGTCTTTTTTGGAACCTTTCGAATCTTCTGGTTCTCCTTCAGATTCTTCTTCAATGGGTGCACGAATAAACGTAGCAAGGCTCTCATCTTCTCTGTCTTTGCGTTCAACTAGTTGGTTGGATTTCTTCTTTGGACAATCACGTGCAATATGGCCAAGTTTGTTGCACTTGTAATAGGTCAGATTGGATGAGTTCCCTTCCGAGTTCGTCTCCTTTTTTCTCGGAATTTCTGGCAGATTTGAAGGTGGGGTTGATATCTTCAAGTCATTCACATATATAGCCACTTTATCCATGATTTGGATAAGATCTTGCACGATCTTCCCTGCCTTGTTTCCCAAAACGAAATTCTGCCCCATCTCAGAATAGGGTTTCATTTTGTTTTCTTCTTTGCTGAAAACCCTTTCAACTCTACGTGCCTTAGCACATGTATCTTGGAATTTTGCACTTAGGGTTTGCTTGTAGCCCACGGTAAGAAATTTTTGGTTCAAGATTCACTTCATGGAAGTCCAATCTCGAATACTTCCTCTCATGATTCGTTCTTTGTGCCACCATGTAGCAGCCTTAGAATCTAACTTATAAGCCACGAAATTAACTTTCTGTTCTTCATTCAGATTCTTGTATGCAAAATATTCTTCAATTGAATCAAGCCAATTGAGGAATTCTTCGTCCATGTCTCCATAAAATCTTTCAACATGAGGTTTGGACACACGTTCTACATATCTGAATGATCGATCTACCTTCTGGAATTCATCATGCTTCGAATCACCACGTCCAAACACATGTTCTTGTGCAAGTGCCTTCTTGGAACGTCTTTCAGCATGTAGGGTTTCGTCATGCACGGCTTTGGCACAAATTTTATGTCCTTGATCTCCTAAATCACGAACAACACGTCCATGATCTCTTGAATCGCATCCTCCATGTACTCCTCTTCTTGAATTGATCATATAACATGAAATCAATTCGGTCTTCTCTCCAAATTTCGCACGGACGTCAGATCGGGGTGCAACAACACGTGATTGTGTTGCAAGTTGGTCCAATCGATCAGGAACTTCTTGAAACGAGTTTTCCAAGCTTGTAAATCTCCGATTCACATCAGGGGTCACCATGTCTCAGATCGGATATTTAGTGGAGTTTGGTAGATATTAGGGATCCGGTTCAATGAACACAAAATCCTGATGCACGGTTTAGTGTTTGGCTCTCTCAAAACTCACAAAGGTATTTCGTTCTCTCTCTCTCCTCTTGATATGGAAATCAAGATGATCTTAGCCGAAAGCTCTGATACCACCTGATGTAGCGTAGCGGAAGACTTGAACTTTAAACTAGGTTTAGCAGAACCAAACGAGTTCTTCCTCACTCTTCCAGCAACCAAGAATCGGCAAGGGCCTTGTTAACAACACTTGGTTGACTGAAGGAGTGAAGATGAGTACGTTTGGTAGTTTGGTCCTGCCGGAGTACGGACTTGGGAAATATATAGAGGGAGGATCTTGGGCTTGATCGGGTGTTTGTCGATGTGGGACGGGGTATAAGCAAGATTATTCAACCTGGTCCGGAATGCAAAATGACTTGCTGTGAATAAGGGTAAGTTGGGCTGATCTAGTTCTTCGGTCGTGGTTGAGTCGGCCCAAGAGGAATGTTGGGTTGACGGAAGAGAATAGATAGAACTCTTGATCAAGTAACTTCCGTAGCCTGATCAACAGAGGTTTGATCGAATCAAACGGCTAGCCAGGGCAAATGTTGGATAATGTTCGAGTCCACGAACAAGCTAAGCGAGTCCACGCTTACAATGCGAATCCACGCATCAACCATGCAAATCCATGCACGTTAAGCAAGTCCATGCTTTCAATTTACACCAAGGTAAATCACAAGAGTATAAAACTCAATTCAATTTATTTCATTTCAAGATTATTTCAAGATTACATTCAGATTGCATACTTAAAGAAACTAAGGTGAGCTTGGATGGTCATAAAGCCAATTAGTCCAAGAGTCACAATACATGAATCTGAAATAACTAGCATACATGGACTTAGAATTCAAAGAAAAACGAATCTACTTTAATTGCAATAACTTAAAGGATTAAAATGAACTGGACTTAAATCAACGAACCATGCTGTAAATTGGCAAAGAGCAATTAGGTACGTCCAAATGTCCATGAATGCCAAACAATTCGTAATAAACTTCCAATTACGAAATGATCCTTAGTCTTCCTTGCTTGTCAACATTCGGATATGATGGAAATTGACGAAACCTTGGATGTTCCTACATCATTATGTTGGATGATGTAGCTACTCCTAGCTTAACCATCCCCTTGGGTGCTTGATCAAAAGTGTCTTGTAATCAAATGTGTAGTAATATAAAGTGGAAATGAGCACAAATATGTTTTTTTTTGACTTAAAATTTTTGGAATAGGGTGCATATAATATGATGTTGGGAATAGATTAGATATAGGAGTGTAATCCTATCCTACTCGAGTAGAGCAACAATATAAAATAAAGGGGAGTAGATTGTACTACAAGGTTATTGTAGTAACCAACCTACAGTTGAATTGAGTTATATGTTAGTTCCAATGTTGAACAAAATTTTGTACATATAGTAAATTGAAGATTTGATGCTCATATCCAAGAATAAGGTTCCAATCACATAAAAGTGGAAAACCTAGAATATAAGTATGAATTTAGCATAGCTTTTAGTCAGGAGTTTCAAATGAATTTGAGAAAGTTGTTGCAATCATTTTAGATTTTATTTCTAGAACCAACTAGTCTTCAGCTTCTAAAAAATTATGACTTAAGCATTCCTTTGTTTCCTGATACAACATCAACATTAATTATGTCGTACAGATATCCTCACTTCTAGAAAGTAGAAATTGAGAATGATTGTTGAAGTCTGAATTTATGCAGGAAAGTGAAAGTCTCTTTGCATCACCTATTCTACTGGTCAAAAAGAAAGATGGATCATGGAGAATGTGCATTGACATTAAGTAATTGAACAACAAGACCGTTAAGAACAAATACATTGTACTAATTATTGATGATCGGTTAGATAAATGTTCTTACTGATTTTCAATCTATTATGAATAAGACGTGAGCATCCTATCTTTGTAAATTTGTGCTAGTCTTCTTTGATGATATATTGATTTATAATGAGAATAAGGAGGTACATCTACTATATCGCAGGCAAGTATTTGAGAATATTCTTAAAGAGACCTTCTTTCTTAACTCTATATATGAATTTGACATAAAATCTGTGGACTACTTGGGTCATGTCATCTCTGATTTTGGTGTTAACACTAACTTAAAGAAAGTTACAGCCATGAAAGAGTGGCCAATACCAAAGACAGTGAAGGAGCTATGAAGGTTCTTGAATTGATAGGATATTATAAGAAATTCATTAAAATGTATGCTAGAAATACTAAACTATAATAATTTATCTTACTAAGGAATGATAGATTCACATAGAATAAAAGTGCTACTCAAGATTTCAAAGCATTGAAGGAGAAGATGATCTCAGCTTTAGATCTTACTTACCCTGACTTTAAGGAAAAATTTGTGCTTGAGACTGATGCTAATAAGGATGACCAATTACTTTTTTAGGTTAAGCTTTGGGACCTAGGAATATAAGACTTTTAGTCTATGAAAAGGAGTTACTTGCTCTATTGTTGGTATTAACCAAATGGTGGCATTAGTTGGAAGGTGGAATCTTTATGATTAGAATTGATCATCAAAGCTTGTAGTATTTATTGGAACAGAAAGTTCATACAAACCTACAAAAGAAGGGAGTTTCGAGGCCTATGAGTTTGGACTTTGTGATTGAATATAAAAAAGGAGTGGAGAATAAAGTAGCCGATGTATTATCAAGAGTGGTAGATCACACATTGTCCGCAGTCATAACCATAGTTTTTTCAGTAATTACTACTGATGGAAAGGAACTATAAGGAAGATGATCCCAATGTTAGTAGTAATCTCAGTTGCTCTTTCACATTACCAATTAGCTCAAGGAGTGCTATACTTTAACAACATTTGTTTATAGTGTTATAGGTACACTTCAATGTGATATTTCTGCTCATCTATATTCTTTTGCTATTGGAAGATATTTGAGTATGTTGGTGACATACAAGAAAATCAAAAGACATTTTTCTGGAAGGTTTAAAGAAGGAAGTGCAAAATCGGTTAAAGCTTATAAGATTTGCCAAAGATATAAATTATTAAATCCACCTTACCCTGGGTTACTACAACCATTAGAAGGTTGTGCCAGAGCATGGAAAAGTGTCTCATTAGATTCATGAAGGGTTGTAATAGTTTGGGGAAATATGCAATCCTTGTTATAGTAGATTGCTTTTCCAATTAAACACATTTTCTAGTATTGGCACATCCTTATTCAGCTTTACAAGTAGGACATTTGTTATTTGATCAAGTCTGTAAGTTGCACGACTTATCAAAGGTCATTGTATGTAACAAAGACAAAATCTTTACAAATAATATGTGGAAGTCTCTCTTTCAATTGTAGGGAGTGACCTTGCACTTTAATTCTACTACTATCATCAAACAGATGGATAAACTAAGAGGGTAAATGAGTATTTTGAGAATAACCTATTGGGGAATGTACTTTACCAGACCTATGAGTTGGTTATAGTGGCTATCATTAGCAAAAAAAATTATATGATCATGTCCAACATTATGCTACAAGATCAAAAAGAGACAATTCTAGTTTGAGTTTTAATAGTAGATACTATGTTTTAGGAATGAGAGTTATCTAATAGTTGATAATGATTTTGCTATTTTTAGAAGTGTACTATTTTTTAGGACTGAGAATTGTCCAATAGTTGATAATGATTCCGTTTTTCATTTTTTAGGATAAATATTCATTTTATGCCTTGTTTATGTAGTTTGATAAGTTTTGAACTCTTGATAACTTATCGTATTGACTTTGGAGTCTATCTTTCATGACCCAAAAAAGGAAGTGATAAAATGCCGAGAATAAATATCCTTGTGTGCATATCCAAGGTCTAAAAATGCTAAATGTCATACCAAAACATACTTGAAACAAAGTAGATCATGCCATCAGAGGGACTTTTATTGGGTTGTAATGGGGCTAAAGGTGAAGGTGGGAAGATATGAGTATGGATAATAGCTAAACCACCCAATCCGAGAAGCTAAATACAAAATTCTAACTCTCGTCTATTCTATGTATCTCACCTTTTTATCTTGATCACTCATCCCATTGTATCCCAAATCCTAAAGACCATTTTCCCGACTTGCTCACTTGGATCTTTATGCTATTTCTTAACTTTCATGCTCAATTCTTTCTTTCTTTTCACTTTTCCCTTGATTTTTCACTTTTTTGCTTTTCCATTTTTCCATTTCTTTTTTTTTCTTTTTCTTTTCCATTCTAAGCACAAGGTATACTCTTTTTTTTCTTCATTTTGCAACTCAAGCCTTTACATTTTTATGGTCTCAACTACCCGCAACCCTCATATGATAAAGCACCCCCAAGCTATAATACTATATGTACCCTTACACAATTTTCCCAAAAATGTAATCCTAAAGCTTCCTCGGACGGATAGTCAAAGGTAGGAAGATGATTGAATAAAGGTTATATAGTGGCTTACTTATAGTATTTCAACAAATAGGCTCAAGCTTAACAGGGTATGCAACGGATAAGATCAGGTTTTTGGCTCTAATGCTCTAGGCTTAATACAAAATGGCCTTCGACACTTTCTACCTTATTGAGTTTTGCTAGGTAATCATTTAACAATTCCATTGCTCAGACTATACACATACCTCATAAATAAAATGAGAACAGGTTGTCCTCGCCATCGGCTCAAGAATCTCACAAGGTCACTCGTTAATTCTCTAGTCTAGCCTACCAGATGCAATGACTAGCCTTAACAATCGAGGGTACAATTACTATTTATAAATGATTCATCCTACTCAAGGTTGTTTCATGCATGATATGTAGTTTTTCCTATGACAAAAAGTTCAAAATTTAAGGAATATTTCATCATATCCACAAGACTCAAACACTTTAATCAAAAATACATGTCATACATCAAACAGACTCGATCACAAGCGTATAACAACTCAAATCACACAAACACATGATAAAATCATAAAACATCACAAGTCACACAATAGAGCAAAACAAATGAAAATAACAGTAACAAACCCCCTACACTTATCAGACACATTATCCTCAATGTGTGGAGATCCACCACTCATACAAACAAATTACAACATCACATAAACGAAAAATAAAGAGAAGGAAAAGGATATAGCCTGTTTATTAGCACAGAGGTGGTGGCAAGGGAAGGTGTCAGAGAGTGTTGAGGGTGACATCCAAAAATCCATGAGTTTCTTGTCCTTCTCTACCTAAAAAAATAGAAAATCTTTTTTTCGAGGATGACACTATAAACATTCCCCTAGAACCCACAAACTTAGGGAAACTCGAATGAGTGATGCTAAATATATAATTAAAAAGTGTAAGGAAAATGAGAGGATAATTTAGTTCTAAGGTAACATCGTTAGCTTGACGATCGCATTTGATCAGCGAGGTCCTGGATCATCGAGTTTTGCCTATGATCCTTGCAGGTCAATATGAGTAGCTTGATTTGCATGCAAATGCTCCATGTTCACCTCAGATTTTGGCTTGGTATCAAGATTATGAGTGTGGGCTTGTGGTGGCTTTTTACCCTGTCCATGACTAAGAGATGTAGACAAAATATTAGGCAGTTTATTATCTCTACTCAAGAAAGCATACCTCAAGCAACCTGGTGGTGGTTTACACTCCAAGTCTAGTGGTGTGATAGTGGATAGTATCAACTTGGGCCATGGTGGGTTACTTGATTCAAATAATTCTCTTTTGCGCACCCTTGACACTTGCTCTTTAATATCTGGGCCTTCCACCTCCATTTTAGTTTTATGCACTACTGTTGGTTGACTTTTGACAAGACCCTCTTCATTGTGCTTGGCCACCAGCTCGTCTATGGCATTGGGTCTATAGTAGTCATCTTCTATGGTAGGGTATTTGGCTGCTTCAAACACTTTAAAAATGACCTCATCATCACGGACCTTGAACCGTAACTCTCCCTTCTCAACATTGATACTTGCTTTTGTAGTGGCTAAAAATGGATGCCCAAAAAGGATAGGCATGTCTCGATCTTCTTCCATCTCCATAACAATGAAGTCCACTGAAAAGATCAGAGTATCAACTTTTACGAGCACATTCTCGATCATTCCCAATGGCAAAGCCATTGACCTGTCTGCAAGCTGAAGGACTACTGATGTTGGTTGTATGTCCCCTAACCCAAGCTTCCAAAATATAGAGAATGGCATAAGGTTGATGCTGGAGCCAAGATCTATCAATGCCTTCTTGAACGTTTAATCTCTGATGGTGCAGGGGATGGTAAAACTTCCAGGGTCCTTCATCTTCTGAGGCAACTCCTGGCTTAAAACAACACTACAATCTCTTGTTAGCAAAATGACTTTGAAGTCATCAATGCTCTTCTTCTTAAAAATGAACTCCTTTATCCACTTTTGGTAAGTAGGCATTTGCTTGAAGGCATCAAGGAGTGGAATATTGATGTGGAGGTTTCTGAACAACTCCATGAACTTCTGGTAGCTCGGGTGCAATGCTTGCTTGTTTACCCTTTGTGGAAAAGGCGATGGAGGATATTTCCTCTCTTGTGCAGACTTCATTGGCTCCATTACAGAATTGTCTTGCTTTGCTTCTACTGGTGTCCCCTGAAGCTTTTCTTCTTTTTCGCTTACTGGCTTTTCTAGCAACTTTCTTGTTGGAGAGGTGAGGCATTCTTTCCCAAGTCTAGCCCACTCCTTGTGGTGATGGCCTTGCAATGCTCCTGTTTGGTGGGCAGGGCTTCAGTGTTGCTTGGAAGGTGCCCGGTGGTCTTATATTGAGATGCGTTGCTAGCTGGCTGATTTGCACCTCTAAATTCCGGATTGTTGCTTCATGACTAAGCACTTGCTTTCGCAATTTGTCCTCACTTTGAGCATCTTGTGGTGGTGGTGCTCACAGTTTCCATCTATATTGGTATGGCTGATATTGTTGAGGTGGAGGACCTTGTGCATTGCCTCCTCTGATAGGTGGTCTCGGCTGTTGGGGTTCTTACAGACCTACATTATTCTTCCACGAAAAATTTGGATGGTTTCTCTAACCTGGGTTATATGTGTTGGAATATGGATCATTATTCTAGTTGGCATTTCCCACAAAATTAATAGGTTCAACAATTAAGGAACAAGCATCTGTACCATGCGAACCGGTACAAATTTAACATACCTGAGAAGCCGATGATGCTTGTGATGCCATCAAACTTTGAAACATCTGTGTTAGTGCTGCTACTTGAGCCTTTAAAGTAGAAACTTCATCGTTGTTTTGTATGCTGGTAACTTTTCTCCTTTCGGTTCGATCACCCCACTCGTGATTGTTGGTAGCCATGGCCTCGATGATTCGGAGACCATCAGCTTCTTCTTTCTCTGTTAGATTTCCTCCAGCAGCTGCTGGTAGCTTGGGCTTGGACATTGTAACACCTTCTCACCCTTTCAATTCTTGCTTTTCTTTGCTTGATCTTGTAAAATAATATGTATGTTGATTATGTATATGTAATATATAAGTGTAAGTATGTTTATATTAATGTTATGTACAAATATGTGTGAGAAGTTTACTTATTGATGTGATGCCTTGAAAACTTAAATTTTCTAATGGTTTTAAATGGGTAAAAATGTTAAGGATCATGAACTTGTTAAAGGACTTAATGCTTGTTCTAATTTGATCACCTAGAACCATGATTAAAATCAAGTCTTGAGACCGAGAGGAGATAGACTTGATCAAAACATTAACTTGTTGATTCGTCGCCTTGTGAGATGTGGACTCTCCTTAGTGATGAATTATCTAAAAGGGTGATGTTTATAGTTGGTCTTTAGTTAGATTTATGTGTTTGGTGGGGGCGAAAGTGTTCATATAAGTTTAGCTAAAGATTAATTTAGACTAATCGAGTTCATATAAGTTTAGCTAAAGATCAATTTAGACTAATCTAGCACGAAAGTGTAGATTAGTTGCCTTGAAACACCCGGATCGTGACTCGTACTTAAAAACCCAATGAACCATGTAATTTACTTAAGTAATCTATGGTATCACACCACTTGTTTTAAGTTGATATATATCTTGTGTTCTTGTGTTTTGTGGTGATCTTGCATGAGTTAAATTATATTTTTCGTTGTTTTATGCCTGTTAGTTTGTTAAGCCACCTAAACCAAACCAAAGAATCAAAGTCATCGAAAGTTCCTAAAACTAGCTAGTAAGTCGAGTAAGGCACAAACTTAATCCTTGTGGGAACGATATCCTACTTCATAAACTATATTGCATTGGAGGTGTGTCAAAACGTGCCTCTCATCAATTGGCACCGTTGTCGGGGATTGAGTTTCAAAGCTAAAGCTTAGCTTACAAACTTGAGTTAGGAATTTTTAGCTACTGCCACTCGCGGATTTTAATTTTTTGGCCATCTTAGTGTCCGAATTGGAAAAAACCATGCTCTAATGAAATTGTGAATTTGGAAGTCTTCTTTCATTTGCCGTTATTTCACCCTAAATGGAGTTCGGACGAAAAAGTTATTGCATTTGCAAGATACCCAAACTGGAAACTTTTGTGCTGTGACAAAATTGATGTTTTGGAAGTCTTCTTTCCAACCCCATTTATTTCGTGTGAATTGAAGTTTGGACGAAAAAGATATAGCAATTCTAGGACAAGTGCTCAAAACCTGATTTTTGACTTGTCTTGCAAAATCACAGAAACGTTGTGCCTCAGATTTTAATTGTTTTGGACAACTAAGTTCCGAACTAAAAAAATCTTCCCTAGGCAAAATTAAAGATTTTGAAGTTTTTTTTCAAACCCCACTGATTTCACCTGAATTGGAGTTAGGACAAAAACGATATCATATTTTGAAGGTGTACGTGCAAAATACGATTTTTGGACAAGTCTTGCCAAAATGTAGAATATGATTAGCCTCGTATTTTCACTATTTGAATAGTGAAAATACAATCTGGGAAAAATTTCCTTAGTCAAAGTTGTAGCATTGGAAATCTTCTTTCATTTGCCGCGACAAGAAAAATTTCAACAAGAGAGGCTAAATCAAGAATGAATTCAACAAGAAAGGATGAATCAACAAGGAGAACCACAAGGGGAGGCACAAGGAGCTGGTGGTGCTCTAGCAGCTGGAGGTGCTCAACCACCGCAATAACCTTTAATGGACTACAGTAAACCAACCTTAAGGACGCGCTTACCGGAGTGCGAAGGCAAGAAGTGGACACTAATGAATTTGAACTTGAGCCAGCCTTCATACAAATATTACAAAATTCCTCTCAATTTTATGGCTTACCCAATGAAGATCCTAATGACCATCTACGAGATTTCATGGAGTTAGCCGATAATTTCAAGTATAGAGGAATATCTGATGATGCCTTAAAGTTAAGGATGTTTCCTTTTACTTTGAGGGATAGGGCGAAGCTTTGGTACAAGCAATTAAAGGGAACTCCCATAACTACTTGGTTGGAATTAGCTAACGCTTTCTTGGAAGAGTATTTCCCATACTCAAAGACAAACAAACTCGTTAAGGAAATTCTTAATTTCCAACAATTTGAAGGCAAGTCTTTGAGTGAAACATGGGGAAGGTTCAAGGAATTACAATGAAGTTGCCCACACCACAACTTGACAGAAGAATATTTGCTAAAGACTTTCTACTTTAGCCTAGGACCAACAGCAATGGGAACTATTGATGCTGCCTCAAATGGAATTTTTTTTTTAGAAAAGGTAAGGAAGAAGCCCTCTTTATCTTAGAGAAATTGGTAGCAACAAACCGATTAAGGGCTAGTGAGAGAAAGAAGCAACCTATGAGGGAGGTGAGAGAGCTTAGAGAACCACAAGAGCACAGAGGGATGCTTGAGCTTGATGCTCAATCATCTTTCCAAGCTCAGTTGGATTTAATGGCAAAGCAAATGCGTGAAATGAACTCAAACAAGGCTGATGCCATGGCAATACAACAAAGCTGTGAAGCTTATGGAAATACTGGCCATGAGTATAGTCAATGTGCAATGCTAAACCAACATAGGGAACAAGCTAATTTTGTCAGTGGGCAAGGGTAAGAAGCAAACCGGATAGGGAACAACCCATATTCTTCAACTTACAATCCTGGGTGGAGGAATCATCCTAACTTCTTGTGGAAAAGAGAAACCAATGACAACAACTTAGCCATTGTTGCTGACAAAGGACTTCCTTTACGAGCCCCACAATAAGGACCACCTCCTAGTTTTCAACCATGAGGCTACTTAGGGGAGAGATTGGGAGCTATTGAAGAAAGATTCACCAAAATTGAAAAATTCATTCAGGAAAGTGGAGGATCTTCAATCCACAAAGTCAAATTTTGGCAGCCTTGACTAGTCAAGAAGCTAGGTAGAATAACTTGGAGCAATTCCTAAAGGGGCAAGCTACTGCCATGCGCAACATGGAAATACAACTGGGGGAAATCGCAAAGGCAAATGCTACTAGAGCATCAGGCTCTCTTCCCAATTCTATGGAGGAAAACCCTAGGGGACAAGTAAATGCTATCTTCTTGAGAAGTGGCAAGGAATTAGCTTCAAAAGTTGTTAAGGACAAAGCTAAGGATGATGAGAAGGTGATTCCCAACAAAGACAAGGAAAAGGTTGTGGAGAAAGAAAAAAGTCTGCACATTGAAATAGACGTGGCAGAAGAAGAAGTATACCTACGACCACTACCAATGATCCATGTTCTTCCTTTTCTAGGAAGGGTAATGAAGAAGTCAGGGATGGATGAAAAATTTCTCCATTTTATGAAGAAAATAAAGAACATGCAGATTACTGTCTCTTTTCTTGAGATGCTAGACCAAGTGCCACGCTACACTAAGTTTCTAAAGGAACTTGTCACAAAGAAGAGGAAGTGGGATGACAGAGAGAGTGTTGCCCTTATGGCTAATTGTAGCTCCTTATTCTCTAAAAATCTTCCAACAAAGCTTAAAGATCTGGGGAGTTTTAATATTGCCTGCTTCATTGGTGACATTGAGTTTCCTAAGTGTTTATGTGATTTAGGCGCTAGTATCAACTTGATGCCTTTATCTACTTTCCAGAAACTTGGTTTGAGTGAAGTAAAAGAAAATTCTATGCTTCTACAACTGGCAGACCAAACAGTTAAGAAACCATTCAGAATTCTTGAGGACGTCCTGGTGAAGATTGACAAATTCATCTTCCAAGTTGACTTTGTAGTGCTAGATTTTCTAGAGGACAAAAATTGTCCACTAATTTTTGGAAGACCCTTCCTCAACACGGCGCATGCATCAATGAATGTTCATGATGGAAGAATGGTTCTACAAGTCGGAAAGGAGGAAGTTTAATTTAAGATGCCTTGTATGATGAGTCATCTTTCTGATGACCAAATGTGCATAAAGATTGATCAGATTAAGGAATGCACATTCCAATTTTCCACCGAGAGTATATCAAAAGTTTATGATGTGAAAGATCGAGAGGAACATGGAGAACTAGAAAAAGAGTACCTAGAAAAATTCAAGGGAGAAGCGGAAAAGATAAATCCAATGAATTTTTCAAGGATGGGCAACAAGTTCTTTTATGCAACTCTCGCTTCAAACTCTTTCTGGAAAAGGTCAAAGTAAAGTGGAGTGGCCCATTCAAAATTGTTAGTGTGCTTCCAAATGAAACTCTCGAGTTACAAGACAAGGATGGAAGAGTTTTCAACGTCAACCAAAAAAATGCAAGAGCTACATTAATGACAAAATTGACCGAGATAAGGAGGTACAATACCCGATTTGTCGTCCAATGCATGAACATGGAAAAAGTTAAGCTGATAACTTTAAATTAGCATGTTAGGTTTAGTTTAGTTTAGTTTTTAAGGTTATGTTTTTTCCTCTTTTACCTGTAGAGATTAAAGAACAGGATGTTTTGTGCTAAGTATATGTGTTTAGTGAGAGTCTTAATCTCTAGTAAAATCCCGATAGATGTTTGCCTAATCATTTTGAGAATGGTAAAAGAAAACCTGAAAATTGAGTGACAAGAGGAAAATTTCATAAGACATTCAAGAGGAACTTCAAAATGCGCATACTACAGATGGATGAAAAAATTAGGATATTGTCCTAAATGTGGAAAAAATGAACATGATGGAGACTGTAGCAAGAATTGCACTATCTCACAGATTGAGCATACCGTGTTACTACGAGGTGACCTCGTTAAGCTTAGAGCTGAGATGGTCGCCAGGAAAGGTAGTTCATCATGGTATGCTATTTGTGAGTTGTGTGAATCGCGAACATCAAAATTACACCTGTGACCCAACAAGTGGGGCGTCTGGTTTCAAGCTTTCCAAGAACGCAGTATAAATAAAAACCAAAAAAAACACAAAAAAATTAGATTATATTATTATATGTGAGTTTATATTATAAGTGTGTAGTTTTTATGTATATAGTATATGTATAGTACACCGTATGTAGACGGCGTACTAAAATCTGGTCATTCATGAACAAATGGCGTACGCTAGTCATTTGTGGCATACGCCACTTAGGTCAGAACAGGGCAGAATATAAGGGCAGGATGAAAAATTTTAGGTCATAATTATAAATCCTCTCGCACCTGAAACCCAAAATTGCAAACCCGCAGGAGCCCATACCTACTAACCTCTGTGACACATTACCCAATACACAAAAATAGTGCAAGATGTCAGAAGGTGAAGGAACTAGCCGAATTCACCAAATAGAGAAGAGGAAGCGTCAACAGACTCCTACGCCATCAACGTCATCTACATCATCACCTGCCGATTCAAATGACATCCATAACTACTATGATGCTCCCTTCCCAATCTTTGATGAGTGGGAGGGAGAGAGGTATCAAAAGATCTCCTCAGTAGATGCAATTACCCTTTTTAAGATTGATTGGGCTGATATGGAGAAGTTAGGAGTAGCTGATGAACTGAAGGATGATTTGCAGCAATTAGGCTAGGAGTATTTTGCTGATAAGAGTATAGCTGCTAGGCAAGAGCTCTGTTTAGAGTTTTATAGCAATTTACGGATTGCGCCGAACAGAAAAACTGACGTAGGCACGCGGAAGTGAATTGCAATTGATGTTGGTGTGAGTATGAATAAATCTAACCAGGCTTCAATTAGGAACTATTGTGGCTAATTTGAAGGTGATTTGGTGCAATGGAACGAATTACAAAGGGAATAGGTAAAGTAACAAGGATAAAACTCGTGTATCCTAACAACTGCCATCGTTCAATCATGAGGAGTCCTAAAATTTAGGACGGCCAGCTAAGGCAAAAGTAACACCACGAGAATCTACCTGCCACGGGAATCCACCCGAAATCACTTGGGACGCACCCAAAGATAAAATCAAACACACGTTTGAAATTTGGTTTTTAACCTTTTCTTAATCTCTGAATATTTTATTCATTTCGATTCTGCCTTATAAGTAGGCATACAATAAGTGGGCCTAGATGGCCATTACAACTTTTCAATCAACTGCCTATTATTACAATTAAATAAGACATTTAATCTTCCTAACTTAAGTTGCTAACGGACAGAATATAAAAGAACTAATTAACAAACGCTAAAGACAAATAACAAATGCAACATGGTAGCTTATTTAATTCAGAAAACAATAACTCAAGCTGATCCGAGCTATCCAAGTGCATGCCAGTCCAAAACACATACGATGATCATTATTCCCTCCACAGATCACGTTCCTTCACCAAATAGACCAGCAACTTGTACGTAAATTGGACATGATTCTTGTACATAAATTCCAAATCAGTTTGTGTGCAGACAGATCATGCTTCCTTTATGCATTCGTCTCGCATTTGTAAGACATTCCTACGTCATACTCCCCTCCTTAAGAAAATAACTTGTCCTGAGTTGATAATTGTTAGGATGTCTTGGACATTGCGCATATCACTGGTAGAGCATCATTACGAAACCAGCAAAAGTACTCAAATTTCGTGGTTGCACTTGGTTCTTTTCCTTCCACCAAAACAAGTACTTTGAACTCAACATAGGGAAACAAACCATGACAAACATGTACTCTCTAGTCCTCCTTTCACTTCATATTGTTCCAAATCATAACCAAAGAAGAAACTTCAACATAATCAAAGTAATCCATACCAAGGAAATCAATGTGCTCAACCTCAGATTCATAAAATACTTCCTCTTCACGCATATAACCTTGGGTATGCCTTTCTATGGAATCAAGAAACGAATCTCCATACTGCCATAAGGCCAATGACTTGTCAAACAACTTCTTGATGTATAGCAATGTTAAATCACTCTCACTCAGTTGCTCAACATCAAATAAATCCTCGCTGAAATGGCCAAACTCGTCCAAGATCAAATTATCTTCAATAATCTGAATTTCAGACTTTGAATCAACATGTTTAGCTTCTGAAATCACGTTTGCTTCAACTATAGGAGTAGCAACAAGCTTAACATCACGCATAATAAGAATCCCGAAACAGATCCCACTTTTCCCCAGCTAGATCAAGAATCTCATCAACTTGCTTAAGAAACAATTCAGCAATTAGTAAATCTCTCATTCTGATCCAACAAGAAATTTTCTTTTTACCTTGTTGTTGTCTCCGAGCTTACAATTTATCCCACCATAAGAACATATCAAATTTCAATCGATTTATAGCAAATTGCAACTGAACAAATTCTGAACACTTCTCATGATCAAAGTATAAACTGATCTTCAGAAGCCAATTGACAAATTCACCTTTCTGAATTCCTCCACCAAGAGTAGCAATATCGAATGCAGTGGGAAAATTTAGTTTTTCCATCTTGCAAGAAATGTGCTACTCACACCAATTCCAATCGAAAACAACAATTCTGAAATATTCTAAAGATTTTTGAAATCATTTTGTACCTTTATCTCCAAATTTCAGAATCCGTGATCAAAATCCACACCATTAATTAACTTTCCCAAATGACCAGAAAACAAATGGGAATTTGCAGCTCATGATTGCCTTCATTATAGCCTTGAAATCCGCCCAATTATAAGCTTGCTAATAAAGAGCGAATTTGAACCCACCAAAACTCTTGAAGTGTGCGTACCAAATTCCAGAATTACAATCCCACCATAAACAACGATTCTGAATTCAGTTAGTAAGTGTACCTCAAAGATTCCAGATTCAAAACCCAACTCTTAATATAGAAATTGAGTAGATCTCACGAGGCTCTGATACCACCTGACGTAGGCACGCAGAAGCGAATTGCAATTGATGTTGGTGCGAGTACGAATAAATCTGACCAGGCTTCAATTAGGAACTATTGTGGCTGATTTGAAGGTGATTTGGTGCAATGGAACGAATTGCAAAGGGAATAGGTATGGTAACAAGGATAAAACTCGTGTATCTCGACAACTGCCGTTGTTCAATCATGAGGGATCCTAAAATTTAGGACGACCAGCTAGGGTAAAAGTAACACCACGGGAATCCACCCGCCACGAGAATCCACCCAAAATCACTTGGGACGCACCCAAAGATAAATTCAAACACACGTTTGAAATTTGGTTTTTAACCTTTTCTTAATCTTTGAATATTTTATTCATTTCGATTCTGCCTTATAAGTAGACGTACAATAAGTGGGCCTAGATGGCCGTTACAACTTTTCAATCAACCGCCTATTATTACAATTAAATAAGACATTTAATCTTCCTAACTTAAGTTGCTAACGGACAGAATATAAAAGAACTAATTAACAAACGCTAAAGACAAATAACAAATGCAACATGGTAGCTTATTTAATTCAAAAAACAATAACTCAAGCTGATCTGAGCTGTCCAAGTGTATGCGAGTCCAAAACACGTACGATGATCATTTTTCCATGGCAATTAATAAATATGCACATGCATATGTGATTTATTCCCTCCTTGTGATCACGTTCCTTCACCAAATAGACCAGCAAATTGTACGTAAAATGGACATGATTCTTGTACATAAATTCCAAATCACTTTGTGTGCGGACAGATCATGCTCCCTTTATGCATTCGTCTTGCATTTGTAAGACATTCCTACGTCAAAAAATTTCACTACTACATTGTTTGGCGAGAAGTTTAAGATGAGGGATACTGATTTGATTGACCTCCTTAAGCTTAAGCCTGGAGGAGGTCTCTTAAATTTTTACTCAACTGCTAAGGTCCACGCTGCATGGAGAGAGATCACGGGCATAGATAGATACGAGTCAGGGCGGGCTACAAATGCCCTTATTAGGGAAACACATTTCGTAATCCTTCATCGCTTTATGACTCTGACCTATAATAGTCAATGGGAGGAGTCAAAGGTTTTCCGCCACCAACTTTATACCATTGACTGCATGCGCCATTCTAGAGACTTTAGCACGTATGCCATAATCATTGATTGCTTTGATAGAGTGATCAGTGATAGTGAGCCTAGGTGTTTATATTTAGGGCATATCATATCTGTCATCGCGAAAGCGAAGAGCCCTGAGATGTATGCAGATTTGGAGGGACCAAAGACCAAGCCAATTAATCTAGGCATCAAGAAGCTTCAAAAGAGCTACCTCGTGGAGAAGATTAGAGTGGATGGTGAGGAGGTAGTATGCTACAAGCCTTGGGCGACGCACCAGGCTGTCATAGATCGCTTTGCCAGATTGGGTCTTCCGGTGCCAGTACAGAAGCAGGGCCCTCAGGACCCTTACGAGCAGAGAGAAAGAGAGGAGGAGGCATTCCAAAAGGATAAGGGACATCACCACGAGTCTGGACCGAGCTAGAAGAGTAACGATTACTATGGTGAGCTCCACTCCCTTCGTGACCAATTTACTATCTTGTAGGAATAGGTGCAGGATTATGCTATGGCGCAGCAACCAGAGAAGGAAGCTCAACAGGCAAAACGGGAGCTCTTTACCCTTATCTTTATATATTTGATTTATTTTATTTTTAGTTTCCTTATTTAGTTGTATATATTTTTATTTGATTTTGTGTGTCTCCATTTTGTTTTCTATTTTTGTGAAGTGGCGCACGCCACTAAAGCCAAGCGTACGCCACCAGCTAAAACACGAAAATCCAGCACACTCCAGGTTAGGTTGGCGTACGCCAGCTAAGGCAGAATTTGAATCTATATATTCATACACCCGCTGCTTTTTTTCATTACTCACCCATATCCAAAACTTTCACCCACAAATCACAAGTCTATTTTATTTTTATTTTTCTTTTATTTTTATTTTTCTTTGCTTATTTTCTATTTATTTATATAGTATATGTCACTCAATTTTGTTCTTTTGTTTATAGATGTGACTTTAAGTGATATTATGTATTTATCTGTTTACTTTTGTGTTTGCTTGCTTATCTTTATTTTGTGTTTTCGAGATCTATTTATCCGTATCTTTGGTGATTCGGTACAGAAGTGTTCCCATTTTGAGCTCTGCAGGGTTCAATCTCCTTGCTGCTTCTTAACGTACTAGATCATCGAGATAAAACTATCTCAACTTTGTTTTCTTTTTGTAATTAGGTGTTTATTAGTATCGTAGACACCTTGAGGATAATGTGTCATTCAAGTGTAGGGGAGGGTTCCTTCTAGAAATCTTCCTTTCTTAGGTTGTCTAGAGTGTCTTTGATATGTAGGTTTAGACATGGCAAGAATTTTTCAAGAATTTGACCCCCCTCAAAAATTTTCAACTTGTGTTAGAATTTTATCAAACTCTTAGTTAGGGGATTTAATTCGAGCACAAAGCCTAGGAATTGGTAGAAACCTCATACTTGGTTATTTAAACGAGTAGTTTTACTATGTAGACTAGACTAGAGGGTTATTGAATGAACCTTGTGAGGACTTGAGCTGACAGAAGAGACACTAGTCTCTATTTTTCATAAGGTGCATACTAGTGTTAGTTGATCGAGGCATCCTACTAGTATTTATCATAGTCTAGGTTCTGTGGAAGTTAGTGAGATGACAGGGCATTCTTTGATATTTGAGCCTAACGCCTTAGAGACAAAATCCTTAATTACTAACTGCATTAAACCATTTGAGCTGAGCCTTTTCTTGATCTTAGATGAGGAAGCCAATTATAAGCCAAACTTGACCAAATTTCCTTACCTTTGACCATTTGATCTGAGGACTTTTAGGATGATTTGTATTGGGATGGTTTAGTTGGTAGCTTTGTCATTATAGCTTCAGTGGTTAGATTGGTGATAGTAGGATGGATAAACAATGAAGCCAAGTTTTGCCTAGATATGCTCAGTTTGTATAGTTTGTTTTATGTTTGTTAAAAAATTGAAAAGAAAAAAAAGAGAAAAGAAAGAGAAAATAAAAAAAATGGAAGAAAAAGAAAAGAGAATGAAGTAAAAAAGAATGTGAAGTTGAATAAAGCATGGTTTCAAGGCAAAACTTGAGCTTTTAGGTCCTAGTACATAGGGATATTGGGGGAGCATGCTATTATACTTAGTGAGGATGTTTTAGACTAGACGAGAGACTGCTTAGTTTTTGTATATAGTCCTCGGATTGGGTGGTTTAGCCACTATCCATACAAATTTACCTCACCCTAACCTTCAACCCCATTACAACCCGATGAAAAGCCCCCCGATCATTGATAACCATTGCGACATTTAGATAATGCTGAGTAGGACGTAGGATGCTTTTAGATATTGACCTATATGCGAGTGATAGGAAGTTTACCAAATACACTATATGAGTGATACACTTTACTATCCTTGAGAGTTTAACCTTCTAGTGTCTTTTACATAGAGTCAACACTTGTTTAACCATCATATATTCTGTTTGGATGAAGAAATCTTATCCAAGACATGGTTGAAGTTTAGATTTGGTGACTGTGTATAGATTGAAGGAGATGACATACTACATAATCTAAAGCAGCCATAGCACCTCAAAATCTAAGATTGATTAGTAAGGGTAAGTATTCGGAAATACTTAATAAGAAGATAGAACATAACATATTAGTTATATCTGACATATACATGTAACAAAACTCAACCGTATTTAAAATCACTCAAAATAAAAAACTGCATGATGACTATATGTTACACATACCACCAGAATGTAAATATAAATATAGTGAGCCATGAACTGGTTTAGAAAAGCCCATATAGTGTATATGGTCAACTTCCTATCACTCGATGTGCTTTCGCCCCCACGAGTCCCATAAATCTAACTAAAGACCAACTATAAACATCACCATTTTGGATAATTCATCACCAAGGAGGAGTTTACATCTTACAAGGCGACAAATCAACAAGTTAATGTTTTAATCAATTCTATCTCCTTTCGGTCTCAAGACTTGATTTTAATCATCGTTCTAGGTGATCAAATTAGAACAAGCATTAAGTCCTTTAACAAGTTCATGATCCTTAACATTTTTACCCGTTTAAAACCATTAGAAAACTTAAGTTTTCAAGGCATCACACCAATAAGTAAACTACTCACACATATTTGTACATAACATTAATATAAACATACTTACACTTATATATTACATATACATAATCAACATACATATTGTTTAACAAGATCAAGCAAAGAAAAGAAGAATTGAAAGGGTGAGAAGGTGTTACAATGTCCAAGCCCAAGCTTGGTTTATGCCTTATCCTTTTTTCCTTCTTTTCCTCCTTTCTTTTCTTGCTCTTGGCTGAGTTTTTTTCTTGCTAAGTCATGGAATGACTTGCCTAAGACATAATACTTAACTTATTACAATCTTTAGCTAATGCAAAATATAATATTATAACTTAATCTAAAATCTTACTAACTAATGTCTCTAACTTTTATTAATTTCCACATATATTAAACTTAGTTGTTTAGGAAAAATCTAAGTGTTGGCCACTTATTTTGGCTGATGTCTTGACTTTCATGCAGCTACCATTGATGTCATGGCTTTGGTCATGCCTTGGTCATGCTTTGTCATGCTTTGGTCATGCTTTGTCATAGCTGCAATGATGTCAGCCATTTAACTTATTTGGATAACTTAAACTCAGAATTAAAACAAAATTTTCGGCGTGATTTTAGATATGGATGTCTTATTTTTAATGCCACAAACTGTGTTTCAATCTGACTTTGTATGAGGAAGTTATGAATTTTCTCGTGCAAGAGGTCTGGCCTGGCGAACTACATGATTAGCCTCGGAAATAATTGGTGCATTCAGTTTGTCAATGCCATTTTGCTCGCAACCTTGTGATCTTGATCGTGCATTGTGATATCATCGTCCATGAAGTTCCTAAACATAAAGAAAACATAATAAAAATGAACAAACATGACAAAAGAATAATAATGTACAAAAATGAGATAAAGACTTAGAAAACTCGTAAAAATGATATGTAACAAACGCTAAACTTACACTAAAACGTACATAAGTAATGAGTGCTTTTGACACTCATCAAACATAAACCACTTATTAAGTCTTTATTCTTCATCTCATCTCTTTCATTCAGGGGTTACTCTTTTGAGGTTTCCAGACTGTGCTATCCTTTTTACTCGTGTATAGAAGCTCCGTAGAAGTTTTTCAAAGGCTAGATCATGGTTTATGCCTAGTCTTGATATTGATTTCTCTTATATTTATTCACACTTTTGTTGATGATTTATGCACCATCTTTGCACATGTTATATTTTTGTGAGGATTGTTTACATAACTTGCCTCTATGTTTATTTGATGTGAGGCTTTGATAAAACTTTGTGATATATTTTAAGGCTTGTTATATTACACAAGTGCATATATTTGTCATAGAGTCTAGTGTCGGTCCCCAACTTGAATGTAGGTTGTGACATATGATCTTTGATTAGGATTCTTGACTACATCCACCCTCTTTATTAGATGAAAGCATTGAGTTATTTCAATTGGCAGTTGGTTGACACATAGTCAATAAATTAAAATATGAGAGGAGCTTGTGCCCTAATGCCTTATATTGTATAATATTGAGTTGTTAGATGGAAATATATGAGAAGAGAGTTAAAGTTCATAGATTCTAACTTTGTTCTTATTTATTTGGATGTACAATGGGACCTCTAGGGTGATTATAAATATAAGATTATAGAAAATGATGTCTCTATTTTGAATTATATTATTTTGCATTGACATGATCCTATTTCTATGGGTGGATAGGTAGGGGCAGTGGTACAGGTCGTTAGAGTGGTGTTATGGCAGCGAGAGGAGGGGTGTTATGATGAGAAGGAGAAGTAAACCAAGGTTTGATTAGTTGTTGATTTTTAAATAATGATTTACAATTCACTTAATTTTAAACTCATGTGATTTTTGATTAATCACAATTTATAATTTCAAAATTGTCTTGTTCAACGTGATCCATTTTATGTGAAGATTAAACTGGTCATTTACTTTACTTAAAGGCTACTCCTCCCCAATTATTTACTAGTTCTCGATTAGTTGGGATTCGATGTTAATTTATTTTTGCAAAATTTGATTTGCATTTGCCATCTCAAGATGGATTCTATAACATTCATCGCTTTTAGTTTTTAATATGTATTAAGTTTTGTTCTCGTAAACTAAACAAGCAACATAGTTATAGAGAGTAGGGCTAAGCTTGAACTCTAAAGTACCGAACAATCCAATATTTTGACCACACTAATGCATCGCCATAAGTTAATCTAAGTATTAAATTGTTGTCCTAATTTGTTATTTGTAGTAACCAAAGTATTTGGTCTAGTTTTGGAATTTGTTTTTACCCAACTAATAACACTGATACACTAATGTTATTTCTAATAGTATAGAGAGACATAGTTTTGTAGAATCCTCACTCTATCAACTCTTCTTCCTATGTCTCTCATTTTTAGAAAGCATTATGAATAAATTCAATTTTAGGCCTAAAAAACTAACTTAAAAAAATAAATAGTTGAGTTTAGTTAGGCCACTACAACATTAGCCTGATCAATAAATGGTTAGGTTGCCATACTGCCAGCCTATCGATGTTAGTAAAAAAAAATCACTATTGGTCTCACTTTAAGAAAAAAGTTATGATTGGTTTTGGGCTTAATAAATAAGTTAAACCTTGGAAGAGAGAGTTAGCCACCAAACAGAAAGTCACTCTCATTTAAGAAAACTATGGATTGTACATCCATAGTCACTAAAATTTCCATGAAAATTAATGACATACAAACTCTCCATCTTTTTTCTTTAATGGTGACTAATTATCTTGAAATAGTATGTTTGGTTCTATAGAAATCATATATCCAATTATTAAATATCATACCTAACTATGAGCAAAAGGCAGACCTTATAGTGACTATTTGCATGATGAGTTATGTCAAATGGCATGTTCAACTCTAAACCCTAAATCACAAATCTACATTATTCAAAGGTGTTGTTTGATGTTATGCCTACTAATATGCAGAAAACTGAGAGCAATTACACATAACCAAATAGTATAAAAGTAAATAAAGTTTGTAAGTGAGAATTGGAGAGCAAAATCTAAATAATCAATTTTACGCAATGTGGATAACAAAATAATTTTATTATGAGGTTTTGTAGTTTTAAGAAAATAAATAAAAGTAAGAACGTACAAAAAAGAGTTGTTATCAAAAATAGACTAAACAAGAACAATACCCTCAAGCTCTAACTAGTACTTGAAAATTTCTAATGCATCTACTTAACAATTTTGCTCATTAAGTTTGATAAAATTAAGATAGCAAAAATTGAAACTACTAATTAATACATTCGCTCATCAGTTAGACCTAGAGCTTAACTAATCTTAATTATGATAATTTCTCTTAGTAAGTTAAGTATTAAAAGCATCAATTAACTACTGCTAAAAATATTTGAAATATAACTCATATAGAATAATTGATCATATATTTAGGATATTGTAATCATTGGAGAAATACTCACTATCCATATTCAATAAGCATAAGATCATAGTTCAAAATATAATTACGAACAACATAAGAGATATAGAAAAAGAAAAGTTTAGTCTTTCAATCAAGCCTTGCCAAACTCAACCATGATATTAACTAATATAAATCCTATTGGAGATTCACTCGAATGCTAGACCTTCTATTTTCATATTGATAGAAATCTCAACCCGTCATTTAAGCCTTGTGCAAGAACCTTGGTATTGGTTAACTTTGACCCTTTGTTTTAGCAAAACACGAATCTTGATTTGATGAAGATGTAACAAATGGTGAAGTAGATCCACTTGATAAGTCGAAAGGTGAATGAACAGAATTACTCCACTATGTTCGAATAGTTCTAAAGAACCAAGAGAGGCAAAACCCTATTTTTCCTACCAAAATTATTCTTCTCTTCTCATTAATAATGCCTCTTTAAATAGGCTTCAAAGTACAAAGAAATTCCTATTCAAAACATCTCCTCAAAAGGAACAAGTTTGGTTGAAAAAGGAAAACAAAAACATGTTTAACAACCTAAATAAGCTACTAAAATGTGTTCCAAAACCCTAAATAATCCAAAGGTTGTTGGAATATAATTTTCTAATCAAAATGATTGGCTTACTAAAAACTTCCAAAATAGCTTCAAACTCTCCAAAACAAAATCTGAGAGGAAATAAATCCTTAAATAGCCTCCAAAACTTGCATGGGTTTTGCATTAACTCCTTGGTCATTAATGGACTTGCACAAATTGGCTTGAACCCAAATTTCTTAAATTGATCCATTGAACTTAGCTTGAAACTTCTTGCTCATCAGATTCATATCATTTCCTTCATCTTAAAAGGGATTTTTCCTCAAATCCTTGCATATGCCACGTAATAAGAAGTGAATAATATTGTTGAAACAAGGTCTAATCTTTGAATGTCATGGTTGTACTTGGGGAACTCTAACCAAGTCAGACACCTTGCACCTTTGTACCGAACTTCAGTATTGGTTAACTTCAACCCATTGCAATAGTGAAAACACAAACCTTGATCTTGAATGAACATGCCATAAACATAAAATGGTAATTCTGTTTAATAAGTGAAAGTTCTAGCTAAGCAAACCTTCTTGCAAGAACTCCAAGAGTATCAAAACTCACAAATTTTCTTATGCAAAAAGTTGTTTTCTCATTCCAATAAGCCTCTTTATATTGGCTCTAAAGTACAAAAAGATTCCTAATCAAAAATCTCTTAAAAAGGGAAACTAGAAAGGAAACAAATCAAAGCCTTTTAGGAAGTCTAAAAATATGTTTAACAACCCTAAATAAGCCACTAAAACGAGTTTCATAATCCAAAATAAGCCAAAAGTTATCAAAATATAATTTCCTAATCAAAACCATTAGCTTCTTAAATAGCTTCAAACTCTAAATACGAAATTTGAGATTAAATGACTTCTTAAATAACTTCAAGAATGTGTATGGGCTTCTCATTAGCTCCTTGGTCATCAATAGGCTTGCACAAATTGGCTTGGACCCAAATTTCTTGAATTGATCCATTGAAACTTCTTGTTCATTAGATTCATATCATTAATTAAATATCAAGTTAAGCATGTATATTTGTTAAATTATGCATGTGAATATCGAGTTCATTATATTTGGTACCAAAGCTACAAATTCACGAGATTGGTATCTATCATGGTATGGGAAACATGTATTCATTCTTGGAGCATTCATTACAATGGAATATCTGGGTGGTTAAGTTAAATTATTTCCTATGTGAAAGTTGTATTTGTGTTCTTCTTACCTTTTCAGGTAATAACCCGAGGGAGTATTTTTTATCAATAAGTCCATGAAAATCTTTAAGGATCAAATAGTAGTAGATATGTTTGGTAAGGTAAGTGAGTGGTACTTAATATGGGAATTAGATGATGACAAGGATTATTCGAATGAGTTTATTGAGACATTATGTACTTGGTTTAAGGATGAAGTAACAAGATTAAGAATGATGAAAATAACAAGATTGAGAATGTTAAAGTTAGGTTCCTTGTTCTAAATGAGAAAGTGAATGCATATAGGTTTCTTGGTGTTGAAGCTTCTGGTAACATAGATGATGTAGGTGTTGGTGACAAGGTGAAATCTTTGTAATGGTCAAAGAAGGATGCAAGCCTCTTCATGAGGATGTTTGTCGAAATGGAAACAAGGATGATTTACATGACCATATTGATAGAAAAATGATAGGTTTGAATAGTGATGATATGAGTAGAGAAGAATCTGACAAACTATGGTCTTTAAGAGCAAGATAATCTGAGTTGTTGAGAGTACAAGGTGAAAATTTATTATTTTATAATTAGGATTTATAAGACTTTGATGTTGCCAATATGGTAGAAAGATTGTGTTTAATGGTAGAACATAACTTGGTTCAATAAGCAATGAATAAAGTAATTGAGTTTCACCATAAATATAGGTATAAGTTATTATCAAATATATTGGAGGATTGGGTCATAGAGGATGATAGCATTTTTAGCATGGATGATGATGCGATAAATATTGGATTAGGAATGCATGCAAAAGAATACAATCGCTCAAGTAATATAGTTATAACTAAGATCGTCTCCACAGGGACAGATGGATCAATTCTCTAAGTACTGGATTATGAATTCTCAATCTTAATCTAAGCAATTAAAATCAAGTGATTGGTTGGTTCTAAACTACGAATTCTACTATTGTTATCCGAATCTAGGGTTGTCAATCCAAAACCCTTACAACAATATCTAAGCAAACAAAATGAAATAAAGCAAAATAAACGGATACAATCTGTGTTATGAACTAAGGTTGTCAATCTTAATTCTAAACACACGATGTCAATCAATCAATCAATCAATAAATAATCAAGCAATTTTGAATGTAAAAATGACTCTTGACTACGAGATATATAAATACTGCATTGGTTGAAGATTCGAATCATTGATTACAATCCTTGAAATAAAGAGTAATTGAATGAAAACTAAAAGCTATGACTCTTGCATAAAAACTGGCCAAGAATGTCTTTAACCTAGGTCTTAACATCTTATATAGGTAAGACAAAAGTTCCTAATTAACTAAATATGACCTAACCAACCTAAAACACGACTAGACACTATGCTAGACATAACAAATCGTGTGTATGTTTATGCATACATCACACACCCATACTTACTTCTTTGCTTGTCCTCAAGTAAAGCACATCAAAGGATCCAACTAAATGGTACCCTCAAAGTTCAAACCCTCGTCACAAGATGATCCCATGGTCACATAGATCATGCACCCAAGCATAACGAATAAAAATCACATAGACATCCTATCCTCAATCGTTTAGCCCAGCTTTTGCACCAATCTTTCTTAACTAGAAGGTTGAACACTCATAGGGTCGGATCAATGTCATCTCACATATATATATGGTAATCAACTATCATATCGCTCGCATACACATTCGAGGTCTAAGAATGTTAGACATCATGCATAAACACACTCAAGCCAAAATAGAATGCATCACCAAAGGGACTTTTCTCGGGTTGTAATGGGGCTAAGGGTAAAGGTGAGGATATATAAGTATGGATAGTAGCTAAACCACCTAATCCGAGGAGCTATACAAAAATATTCTAACTCCCATCTATTCTACGCATCCACTCTATGTCTAAACGCTCATCCCAATGTACCCCATATCCTAAAGACCAATTGTTTCCGACTTGCCCCATTATTCTTTGTGCTCTTTTTTTCTTTCACAATCATCCTTTTCTTTCTACTTTCCTTGATTTTTCACTTTTGCCTTTCCAACTTTCCACTTCTATTTTTCTTTTCATTCTTTTTCCATTTTCTTCTTTCCTTCTTCCTTTTCTTTTTCTAGCACAAGGTTTCTTTCTTTCTCTTTTGCAAACAGAACATGTGAGCCTTCTACCACATTATACTCCTAAGTATCGTTAGCTAAGTTGTTTTACGATTAAGTTAATACAAATACCACTTTTAAGTTATATCGGCATTAGCGTTGGTCGCTTTGTTAGGCAACTATTCTAATAGATTTATGTTCTGACAACTTCATAAGCATGTTTACACATGATAGAGTCTTCTAAGACTATAGATTAGCCCTTATTTTGGTCACTTAGCTTAGTTTTAGGTTTATGTTAAACTAACCTCGGGTGAGTTAGACAGATTTGAGCTGCTTAGGGAGAATGACCATAACTTTCTCATTTCTTATCCAATTTAGACAAGTGAATATGTTCTGGAAAGCTATAACATAGTACTACAACTTGATAGACAAACATTTATTCAGTTGGTTAGTGGAAGAAGGTCAAAATTGAGCTTGAAGTAGCTGAATTGTAATTGGACAAAAAAATAAACAACCAATTAGAAAGAGCTAAGTGTAATTACCTTATGTTGGGGTAAGGAGATAAGTTAGGCATGAGGAGAGTTATCCAGGAACCTTATAAGACCTTAAGTCCACTTAATGATAAGGATAAACACAAGAGAAGCACCTAGAACTGAAAATAAGAAAAGAAAGAAGGAAATAGGGGAAAGAAGAGGAAATCAAAAGACCGAGAAAGAAATGCTTGTTGAATGGTTCTAGACTCAGATTTGGACTTTTTGGATGTCAAGGAAGTTGTAGAGCACAAAATTCCCTATTTCATGGTTTATTTATTTTATTGATTTGATGAAGTATTGAATCCAAGAAGATCGATTTACTCTGGCTATCAAAATTGAGTCTCAGATTTGACAAGGTGAAAAGGGAATAGCTTGGTGAGTTGGTTATGTTGAGTTTTGATGTGATTTTTGGATATGATATGATGAAGAAAAATAGAGGAGACCTGTTGTGATGATTTGTGGGTTGGTGATGGTGTTAGAGTAAGGATATTTGATTATGTGAGTATGTTGATAGAGATGAAAGTGTTGTTGGAATAGTTGAAAGGGGGTTATTTGGTTTGCGGGGAGTGAGATTTTTGGCATATGTAGGGACTGCCATGACCTCTAGTAAGCATGATTATGTTTCTTTGAATATAGTATACTTACGTAGAGTTTATTTGTTATTAAGAAAAGAAGTGGACAACCAACAAGCTGATTCGTCTAAGGAAGTTTAAGATTTACGCACTTGGAGAAAGTTGAGGTGAGTGGATAATGGGTTCACAAAACTATTATTTTCATTTGCTATATATATTTCTTGTTATTTTAAAATTAGAAAGTGAATAAGATATTCCTTGGCTTTCTTAGAGCTATTCCATTGATCATTTGTCAGTGATCCTATTTGCAATAAACATATTCTTCATATGATTCAGAATTCTTACTATTATTATTCCATATGGTTACGAGCCTTGTATGATGTTCACGTTATGTTTATGAGGTCTTTGGGACCACATGTGGTATGCATTAAGCCTTTGGGGCATATGCCATATGTCTTGCTCTTTGGGAGCATCTATATGCATATGACTTATGTTTATGTTGCATTTATGCTTGTGTAGCATTTATGCCTTATGTTATGATCTAATGCTTGGCTCACAACTCTTATGATCCATATTATGTATGTTATGACCATATGAAACTATTATGTATTATAATTAATATAACACTATATATATAAACCATTTGACCTTTGTTAACCTCATGGTACTTATTATTTACTCACTAGCTTGTCTCACCATTCTCTCTTATTCATTTTCCACATCCTTAGTTGGTGATCTTGTAGCACTTTTGTAGAGTCACAG
>SOPF01028925.1:64532-87900 GCA_012979155.1 Hypericum perforatum | reverse complement strand
ATGGGATAAAGCCCCTTGATTTTGCAATCTTTAGACTTGGTGACAACAATGTAAAACAACAGTTTCCTCCGGGGAAAAAAAGAGAGTAAAGATCACAGACCCTCATAATTTACAGACCCGGGAAAATACAACACACAACTCACACCAAGACAGGGACGTCCGTCCCTTTCAGGAATTTAGCCATCGTTGTTCCAACCTTTTGTTAGGGGAGGAAGCAAGATCCGCTGATCAGGAACCGGACAACCCGGAAACCCGAGTGCAAAGACGACAATGCCAAGAACAAGAACCCGGCAAAACCCAATGCTATGGATATGTCGGATTGGACGCAGAACGCACTGTTGCCATTGCACGAACCGCCTCCTTTCAGCGTCCTGGCAAGCTCTGTCCCGGCCGAGTTCGCTGACAGCAGCATGTAAGCGAACACCTGTTTCAAACAAAGAAAAATCACGCTCTTTTTCTTTTAGCCACGCAACGGCAAGCGGCAGATCACAACAATTAAACCCGCACCAATTGAAAGTCGAGTCGAGTTAGGAGAACGGACCTGGTCGTGGCCAAAGTCGAACCAGACTTGGAAGACCTCGGGGAAGAGAGTGGCGTCCTTTGAGATCTCCCAAACGGCAGCGCACATCTCGAATACTGAATATATTGCCACTATTGCATTTGCAGCTACTACGTATCTGCAAAATTTTCACCTACTTTGTCAGCTATTAACAACACATAATAATTTGCTCTGTTATTACCTCTATCATAAGTTGGTCAGTAGTTAATAACATCGGCAGCGAAATCGCCTCGCAGATATAAGAAAGTAATAAAATTCTAACAGTAAAATTCATCAAATTATATATATAAACATATGTTATGAACTTGGTAAATTTATTGACAAAAGAATTGAATGTACAGTATGTTAATATTAATGTTTTAAAAAACGATCCAAACACCTACGGACCAGATATCTTTCCGGACCAATTTTTTTTTTTTAACTTTGGTTAATTTTATCCTTTCGAAGTCTTTTAAAGTTCAGGGTATTTTGGACAATATCTGCTATTTTAAAATCCCGATTTCCACGAAAAATAAACACAATCATGTCTCTAAAATTCAGATTTGGGAACTACGTGAGAATTTATATATACAATAAGATGAGGATATTATTCGATTTTGGTTAAATATAGAATTCTCATCCACAATACCAATAGATTGGGTTAAAAAAGAAATTAAAAAAAAACAATGAAATGAAACCAGCGGTTTTTTCGTCGTATTCTTTCTAACAGAAATAAAATACACTTCCGAGAGAGCCAATTCTTAAAATAGAACAAACCAATATAATTTGGTCTAAATTTAAATAAAAAAATTAAATTCTATTAGCAATTAATATAAAAAAGTACAACTAAGTGAACAGTAAATAACCTGAAGGCGTCAAAATCGAACCAGCGAAGAGAAGGGGAAGAGGAAGAGGAAGAGGAGGAACTTCGGGAGCGATCGGTGAGCATGAAAATGGAGGAGGCGAAGGAGAAGGAGAAGGCGGCAAGGCGGAGGACCAGCCCCACGGCGTTGAACCGCTTCAGCTTGTGGTGTGCCAGGGTTCCTCCTCCGCCTCCGCCACCACCACCGCCGGAGGGGCTCGGGTGATGGTGGATGCGGTGGGACGGCGCCGTGGCGTCCCCGTTACGATTTGAGGCACGCATGGCGAGCGAGGAAGTGAGAAGGAGGGCGGGGGGGTTAGGGTTTAAAATGGGGAGCGGAGAAAGGGATGGGTTGCGTCACGGGTTGGGTACGTACGGTTCATGTGAAATTCCGGAGAGGGACAGCTACCAAATTGGAATGATTTCTAACTGGATTTAGAATCGAGTATTATCGAATTTTATTTAATAAATAATATTTTATTAGTATATTTTATATTAGATCAAATTATTCTCGATTCATTAGACATAACATAATTTTTCTATTGGATCATTTCTTTCTCATAAATGAGTAATTCATTCCTGTTTTATGAGAAAATGTTTGACGGGAATTTTCATCGATCAAATCAGCCTTTTTTTTATTTTTTTTACATGTGAAATAACTTTTTTATTCTTAAAAAAAACAAAAGAATGACTCTCTTTTGTCTTTTTGTGAAAAGATAAAATAATTATTTCACATGTCAAAAAATAAAAAACAAGTTTTGAAATCAATCAGGGACCCGAGACCAATATTTTGTCAAAATACAGAGACGACTACATGCTTTATGAGAAAGAAAAGACCGATAGGAGAATTCGATTAAGACCGAGACTAGGAGATAATTTACCCTTTATATTATTGAAATATATGTAATGCATAGACAAAGGAAGACTACCTAACAGAGTTGACGTCGGTAAAAGTGGAAAGCAGACCAAAAATTATGATAACTAACTTGTAAAAGGCGAATATTTGAAAGATTATTAATTTTAATGAACCATCATATATATATATATCATAATTACAATCTTATGAGAATTTGAATGAATTACAGAATGTATAAATGGAAGTCATAATCGGATGAATTCAATCGATACAAATTCATCCAATTACATTATTGTTTGTTAGACGAATAAGCTTGGGTATGGAAAACATTGTAGGGTCCGGCTCCAAACAAAGAAAGAAAAAATTCGGACGCAACCCACTTGAAGGTCTCCTCTTTAAGAAAAATAGAAATACAAATACTCACTTTTCTTTGAGGAGAGTAAAGACACTTACTTTTGCTATTTTTTTTATTATAGATTTTTGAACTTGGTTGATAATAAAATTTGTTCCGCATTTACATATTTGATTGAGTATTACATAAGTAAAATAACTAAAAAAATCTCGAGAAAGCTGTTTCTTAAAGAAGATACTCTTTCACGCATCTTAATTTTTTTTAGTGGACTTTGTATTTTTTAGGTGAAAAACAGGATTTTCGAATAGTTCATCGTCTTATTATGCTCGGTAGATCATATATTATATATAGCGATCTATATTTAAAACTATTCCCACGATAGTGGCACTCTTAATTGAACGAAACATCCCCTAAGAAAATTCAACTAATCAAATTCTAGGGTAAAACATCATTTTATGTGTCAATTCAAATTAACAAAATTTTGTTATTATACCTTCGAGGTTGGAGGTTTGAACCATTGTCACTTCAAATTAAAAAAATAAAAATAAAATGAGTTTGGTGCAACCGAAGTTTATAGTTTATAAGATCGGATTTCTGGTTACTGGAAATTAAAATACACTCGTCGAAGATTAATTCTTGCGAAAAACAAAATTTAAAAGAATTTAATCTTATTGATTTTTCTGGTAGAATTAAATCATATTGACGAATTAAATTTAAATCCCGCGTCGATGTAGGTGAATTATCGAGACACCCTATCCAAATGGCACGAGAAAGAATTACCTTCACGTGAGCACGCGTATTTGGAAAGCCAGTCGTGGAAGAATGGGCTAACCACCGGTACCAACTTGCAAGCCAATCATTGAAAATGAAATTTGACACCGTAATTTCAATAGCACAGAAATATAAATTATCGAATTGCAATGTCGGGCAAAATCGTTGGTTTCACAATCTTTTTTTTTAAAATATATTTTTGCAATTTTGTGGAGGGCTTTTTCTACCTTGTGGGTCCTCTCGATTCAGTGGGATGTTTAATTTGCTTGAAATAATATAATATAATACATGCGAGTGAGAGATGACGCACTTAATTACTATGATACAATTTGTAACTTTCAAGATCATCTAGTAGTTAAGAGTAATTAAGTGGGTCATCTCTCAAATTCCTGGTGAATTTTAGCCAATGATTTCATCAATCAACTATTTGAACTAATATATCATTTTGAATAAAAGATACATATATAAATACACATATATAACAGCAGTATCTTTAATAATATGTCGATTTTGCTAGTTTACAATTTGGTAAAAAAATAAAATCAACAACAAAATCGATCGCACATCACGTTTGGAATGCCAATTTTTAATTTTTAATTTTTCGCGTCTTGCATTATTGGTCGGTTTTGTAAGCATACACATTGTAATGGTTCAAAATATACAATTATTATTTTTTTACTTGAAATTGGTCCGATCAACCGGTGCCTATATGTTTCAAAATTGGATAATTTCTCGTCCTAAACGACATATACATAAATCATATATAATCACAATATACATATACATATACATAAAATTGGTTAATTGTACATATCTTGAACAAATTATGCGTTGAGATTTATTGTTAAATCACGATCCATTCATAGTTTAGGAAATAGCAAATTTTTTGAAATTATAAAAAAATCTAAAATTTATTTTAACCCAGGCATTGTTATACTAAAACTCTGCACATACAAACGCATATAACGTGAAAAGGAAAGTCTTTTCTCCTAAAATTCTCTCTCCTTCCTCAGCCAAATAATCTAATATTTTTGTATGGATAAACTTTAACCATGTCATGTCACATGTGAACGCAGGAAGAAACGAGAGCACATAATAATTCATAATTAAGAAACGAGAGCACATAATAATTCACAATTAAGAAAAGAGAGCACCGAATAATTCATTTGTTTATTATTATTTTTTCCAAAACATCATACTGTTGCTCTGGCATTCGGAATTGCCAACTACATGGTTTTCACATACAAAACACGAATTAGGTATAATTTATGACCCACATAAAATTAAATTACTTAATATTCTGACTTTTGGCTTCGGACATGATCTTATTATTGACTTTAGACTCTTGGCAATGATCTTTATATGAAATATAATAATATTGACTACACGGTTCACATCAATGAAGAACTTATGGTGGATATTAAACAATAAGTAGGTGCAAACAGTCACTTTAAGTCAAATATAATTAGTATTTTGAGTCACGGCTTCGGAAATAATGATCTTTCTTTTTTTTTTGATAAAGAAATAATGATCTTTCCGCGAAGTTTAATACAATAGTCTTTGGCCTCATTGTTCACATTAAAGGTTACACACGTCGGAAAAAAAACTCGGAATAGGTACAAATAGTGATCCACGTAAAATTATTAATAAATACTTGTTTTGAGTCATGATTTTTTAAACCAATAGATAATAATTTTTTTTGGTGTAAAAAATTGTGGGTAAATTGTTTCCACAATTCCGAGGAGGGTCCCGGGTTTAAGGTTTTATTCCTCTTCCAATGTTGTTGCGGGGGATCGAACATTGGTTCGCCCTACCAAGTGCAGCCCCTGGCACCATTACACCAACAGCGCGCGTTGGTACCAATAGATAATACTTCATTAAACTGGATGCGGTAATCACACAAAAAAGAGAGTTCTTTGAGCTGAGTAGGAGAATCATTATAAGTAATACGCGGGAATTGGTCCCTTTTTATTTCTTTTTGTCGATATGTAATTTTTACAATTTTATTTTCCTGTTATATTTAAAATTCTTTCTTTATTTAATGTAATTATGTTATTTTTTTTACTTTCATGTAATTTTTTTATGTACTTTAAAAAAATCATATAATTATGTAAACTTTTAATTATATTAATTTAGCAAAATTGTATGTAATTTATAATTTGCCGTAGATGTATGTGATGAACTCCAAGATAGATTTGGTGGAATGGTTTGATACAAGTTGTTGAGTTAAAACTAATGATCGAATCTCTTAATCAGGGAATATTATCTGTGAAGAAATATGATACTAAGTATAAGAGTACATGGGATAAGTTGGTTCAATTTGGGTCATTGATCAATTGTAATTGTGGTAAGGATTATGTTACTAATTGTGAGGCTAGTAATTTGATCACTAACATAGTAACATTATATGGTTCTCTCCTCTTCGAGGCCTTTTCCTTTTTCTGTCAGATGGGCTTTCTTCTTCTTCTTCTTCTTCTTTTCATTCTGGGCTCAAAAAACATGGATTGGCTTGGACATTCTTGGAATAAAAATTAAATTGCAGATTTCTCATCTCCATCAACTTCATCTTCTTTGACTGAATTTAACAGTTATCGTTCAGGAATTTAAAACTTTGATCACGATTCATGTTTCGGATTTGGAACCTCTGATTCCAGAACCAGTAGTCAGACGGTCCCATTCGAACCGTAGTTAGGTCTAACTGAACCCGTTACTGGGTTAAACTATGCTAAATTGGTACTCCAACAAAAAGTAACCACAAATTGCAGTTCTAACCATAGCCTATTTTCACCGTTGGTGCTGGTTCTAACCGGATTATGATCAAGTTCATCCCCAAAACATGGCTGTTAAGATCCGACCCGGACAGAATCACGAACCGAGATGGAAAACAAACAAAATAATATGTCATAAGAGTATACGGTCCCAAACAGTTGTCTCGTTTAAAGAGGGCACAAAAAGCTGAAGGTCATATAAGGATAGAAGCTTATAGCTAAGTTGTATGTAAATAATGGTGCCATTTTGGTGGTCACATCTCCTTCCTCCTTGACGGAAGCTGTGCACCGGCAGGAAGTAGAGTCGTGCGATGGTTTACGACCACTCTTGCGATTTTCTAACGCACAGGCTCACTTTCTTCCTGAAGCCCTCCTTGTCCTCTCTCCATTGCTTCTGCAGGGATATTAGAGGGTGTGAGAAGATTACGATGGGAAAGAACGGAAATATCGATGACCGACAGTTAAGTAGTAAGTAATGCAAATTGTCGGAACTCCGAAAAACGAAGAATGAAAGCATGACTCGAGAGACAGCAAATTGGATGTAGACAAAGGGTGTCTGTAAACTTACTGCAGCGTCAACATTGGCAGGGGACTCATCATTTGGACTAGAAAGCATAGATATGACGCTCAAAATAATGCTTTCGACCTGCAAATAATCGAGTCGTGAGGTTCAGCATGACCAACAAAAGGAACAAAGGTAAGCGATAGAATGTAGTCGAAAGCAGTCTAGGGAAGTGAGAAGACGTCACAAGATTCAGAGAGCAAGATTAGACTAACAAATTCTTGGTCTGTTTAGAACCTCAGAATCAACAACTTGATTAAACCAAGGTTAGTCACCACAAGAGAAGCACTCGAGGAACATTTTATTATCTCTTACTTGCAAGTCATTGCAAGTAATCTTTCTTTTCATCAGTTCAAAACAAGTACAGGCATCTAAAGAAACCTCCTACAGCATTTTAACTTTACCCCCAATGTCTCTAAGGAAATAATCTCTTATAATAGCTAGAGAAGTTATATAAAATCGATCGAGAGAATAGCCTCAACATAGGTGATAGGTCTGAAATGCTCATTTAAGTTCATAGAAATGATAACTCTGACACTTTCATTCATTTATTTTTGTTAACTTATTCCAATAAGAATATTAATCTTATCATTGATTCAGCATATGCAGAATTCTACGAAGTAAGTGGATAAATGATTTTTGTCTGGCTTAAGTTTACTCCGTCCCTCTTCCATAATATTGCCACCATTACTATTTTCCATAGTATTGCCAAGTTCAATTGAAAAACTTAAGTTCCCACTTATGACACCTTGAACCCGAACAGATTAAGCCTCACCACGAACGAACACTTTCATGACTTCCGACAATTGAAATCTTGATCACGAAGTGCTTTTTGGTTCAAAAAGCATAATTCATAGATGAGTTAAATAAGAAAATTAAGACATCTCGTACTGCTCTAGATACTCAGAAAAGAAAGAAAGGGAAGACACTCATAAGAACACCAACCACAAAGATAATTGGGCACAACACGTAGAGATCCAAGAGGAAATGAATGAAACATCCATTTTTAAGACGGGAATCATAGATAGGAGCCTATACCGTATGTACTGGAGTCCAGCGTTCCATTGCGAGCTCATAGCCATTAGGGTCATCGCCAGGGGGATGAAGAATTGAGATGCAAACCTTTCCGTCATGGTAAACTGCGAATCACAGACACAAAAACTTTCAGATTCTTGGTTAGAGGCCAAATATTGCCAAGTGTGCAACACGAAAGGTTCTAGACCGAACACAGTTACACAACTGAAATAGCAACTTAAGACAAAGCTATGAGTGAAGAAGATACTAGCCATTTGGATGCCACATCTCTGAGGTAAACCTCACAGTTGGAGGACTGATTGGATAGTCTTTCGGAAAGGTCATGATGGCATTGAAAAAACCCCCTTCACTGCAACCAAAAAAATACAAGACAAATAAACAACACCTCTGCAACATATTATTCTGCAAATATCGCCTCGTTGCTTAAACTCAATAAAACGATTTCAATGGGCTTTGTTTCAAAATTCAAACAATAAGCAGCAGTAAAAGGCACCACAATCTGCATATACAAGCACAAACTAACAGAAAGAATGGCATGTTCGAGAACATCAACATCAACCACGAAGCCCAAGTCATCAAGATTTAATCTGATCTCCTAACACGGGAAAAATCCCAATCTTGCGGAGAGCACAAGCCAGTGGGCCAAACTCAGATCCCGAAAGCGAAAAGACACAAACAACATCCAACATCCAACCACAAGAACACGAATATCCAACATCGAATTCAGTCAACCGAAGACACTCCAGAACAGTTAAACATAATCAAAGCCAAGAAATCACCAACACAACCCAAGAAACCCTTCAGTAGATAACCAAACTTTGAAATTATCAAACAGATACACTAAATCAAAGAAAGAGGATACTCACTACAGAGTATCGGGGGGACCCATAATTGTAACCCTCCATTCAAAAACATTGCTCTCGTCAGCCAAACCAGCAGAGAATCCATCAACTGGGTTTCTGGTGAGATCTGATAAAACCCAACAAAACCAAAGTTAATAATAAACCAAGTAAAGATCTTTAACATAGAAAATAGCACAAACAAGAAAACCCAATTCAGACAAGAGAAGTCGATGTGTTATGTGTAATGGGTAGGGTTTAGTTTGGTCTGGGTATTGACCTTTGAGCTGCTTTAGGAGGAGGAGACTCGCTTGAGACACGGCCATTGATTGTTCGCCTATGAGAGAGAGAGAGAGAGAGAGAGAGAGAGAGAGAGAGAGGGACCGGAAAAGGAGGAGATGGGAGAACCAAGGTCGGTTATATAATAAAGTTTCTTATTTTGTTTTTTTCAAGTGAGGGAATTATAATAAGTTTCTAAATATAAATAAATAACTCATAATATCTTTAACCGTAACCGAGTCTGGTAACTAGAGGGTCACGTAACGCTAAGATCATTGAGCCCACAATTAGCTGCAGGTATAATATCATTGAATACTCGTTTCGCTTAATGATTTTTTTGAATAATTTACAATCACGGAATATATGCATCAATTTTAAGATTAATATTATGCTTCCGGACATATATTGTTGTCTATGAAGTGCCCATTTAATATCAACCATCCATAAACAACCAGGTCGATAAATGTATTTGCTCACACACATCTAATATGTGGGGAGAAATTAAAAAAAAAAGGGTTAATTACCCTCAGGTCCCTGAACTATTGACGAATTTGTAATAGGGTCCCTGTGTAATTTGAATAAGATATAAGACCCCCGCGTTATAACGAAATATTGGCATAAGGTCCCTGGTTGAACCCTTGCTGACATCATCAATTTTTTTTTCGTTTTTAACATGGAATTGACCAAAATACCCTTAAGCCAAAAATAAAAAATAACATGGAATTGACCATTTTTTCGTTTTTAGCGAAGGCCCAACCCCAGCTACTCCGACCCCGCACTCTCGCCGGTACCGGCTGCAGGTGTGGCTTTTCGGTCTGGAGACGGCACCCTTTCTTCTCGAAATCCCACTTCAATCTCCCAAAATCTGACATTGTGGCATCCCCATGGTACCTCTCCGACGACGAGTCATCATCCTCGACCACTGTCACCCCCAACAACGGAACTCCGACTACAACCACATCCCAATCTCCACCGTCCCCACCATGCCCAAACCCAATCCTCCCGGCAGCAACGAAAGTAGAAATTGAAGTGTATTATGTCGTACCAAACCAAACCCTAATTAAAAAAAAGTCAGGCGACTCCCAAACCCAATCCTTCTGGCAGCCAAGACGCTGATGTGTAGGACGTTACAAGTGGAGCACAAGCTGTTCTACTTCGATCTGATGGAGAACCCGAGAGGGAGGTACCTAAAGATATTGGAGAAGACATCGGCTACGAGGTCAACCATAATAGTCTCCTTCTGCGTCCGTGGTACAAAACTTGGGAGCCGTTCAGGCAGTCGGAACCCTCCTCAAGGACCGGACATGGGCGGTCGGAGCTCCACTGAGTCCGGGTCGAAGGAGGATGATTCCTGGGGATCCCGTCGCCGTGTTGGCAGGAGGCGGGAGGAATCCAAAGGGTCCAGGAAGAATTTAGTTTGCCCGTTTGGCTCCTCACCTTCCTCCGGTTTGGGAACGAGAACCGCCATCGGACCTCGAGAAAGGGAACCAAAGCGACGTCGTGCAATTCCTTGGGAGATCTGGATTATCGAGAGAGAAGTTGGAATGTGTTGTTGGAAATGGGTTGGGATTGAATTTAAAGTTGGAAATGAGTTGGAATTGAATTTGAAGTTGGAAATGGGCTCCGATTGAATTACCAACAGAGAAGTTGGAATGGGTTTTTGTGTATTGAGTATTTTCTGGATTGTGTGTGTTGGTGTTGATTGAAGATGAAGATGGTATTTTTTATTTTTGGTTTAAGGGTATTTTGGTCAATTCCATGTTAAAAACGAAAAAAAAATTGATGATGTCAGCAAGGGTTCAACCAGGGACCTTATGCCAATATTTCGTTATAACGCGGGGGTCTTATATCTTATTCAAATTACACAGGGACCTTATTACAAATTCGTCAATAGTTTAGGGACCTGAGAGTAATTAACCCAAAAAAAAAGTTGAGGAGAGAGTAAGAGAAGAGAGAGTTAGTATATATGTGACATCACATCATGAATAATAGTTAATATGACTAGTTTAGAGAGGATGAGGAGAGAGTAAGATAAGAGAGAGTTAATTTACATGTGACATCACATCATCAATAATCGTTAATATGACTGGTTCAAATATCTATCTGATCTGATCAATGTTTGAGTAGTTATACAAAGTTCGGAAAATTGTCTATGGATCGAGGTAATTTAAGGTTGAGAAATTTGAGGTCCTCGATGGGCCCCACACGAATGTTTAGACTGGTTGATGGCATAATTATTATTTAGCATATGTCTAAGCTATTCGACAATAAATAAAATTAATCCAAGAAAAATTTGAACGAATGGGGGGGGGCATTCCGAGAATTGAACTCGGGACCTCTCGCACCCTAAGCGAGAATCATACCACTAGACCAAATGCCCTTGATGGCAGCATGGTGTATGTTCCGACTATTTATTTCGATAATCTTCAACAATAAATAATTTGAGCAACCATTTGAATTGTAGTATAGAAATCCCTAAGAAAATTTGTAGTATAGGACATCTAAGTGAAAGATTAAGAACGATACTCTCTTTTTAATCAATAGGAATAAGGAGGAGAGTAAGAACACATGTCCGAGCCTCTAAACTTCTTGAAGTAGGTATTTTCACCTATAAGTTTATCACTCATCTTATAATAAATAGTGAATATGATTTGAACTAAGGTTTAGTCCACTAATTCGACTTCATTTCAAGTTTGTGACTAATTAAGATGATTTCAAATGAACTAAACAAATTCATAATAATGATTGCTCAATTTATCACTTTGATAAAAGATCTAGAAAATTAGGAGAAACTTGTTTTTGATGTCCTTATCCATCCATCTATCCGTACCTTTTTGGGTGTACCAAAGTATGTTGTAAGACGTGGGTAGATAAATGCAACAAATTGGAGTTCGCTCATGAATTGAATTGGTCAAAACTATGGTTAATATGTAATGACTAAGTTCACCATAATGACTACGATCATCCTTATGTCTATTAAGTAGACCCTAAATCCGAACTAATATGTAATGTCAAAGTTCACCCTTTTGGTTATTAGCTTGTGTCCGTCCCCATTCCTCATTATCACATTAATTAGTTTGTTAAACCAAAAATATCTCATCACTTATGATTAACTAGGATCCTTCGTACTTCGCCCTAATTTCTCTGCCAATTGATTTTTAGCCATGCGTAACCGTATATTTTTTTCGGCAAGTAGATATTTCATATTTGTATAAATAAAAGGGACTATCCCCCTCCTCTCCACTGTTTATAAATAATAATAAAAAATTTCAATTACAATAAACTAAAAATTTATCGTAATCAAAATTTCACTGATGATCAATAAAATTTAAAATATATTTATTGATTTCAGTAGAAGAAGAAGAAGAAAATGTTGATTTTTTTGTGCCTTTTAAGTAATTTGTCTAGCTCATTATTCTTGGTCTCATAATAGAATCGAATTAATCAATTTTTTATTATTGATTCTCCCTCTTTTGAAAATAATATTGTTCACGTGGTGCCAAATTTTTCAAACAATAGTGTCAAAGAGAACATGTCAAATTTTCTTTGTCGAACCACCTCCAATAAGAGTCTCCCAAATAGAGAGAACAATATCCATGGTTAAAAAATCTGACCAGTTTTGTTCTATTAATTTAACAAAAAAAGTTTCAAACATTTACTAAAAATTTACAATGTAACAAGAGGTGGTTGCAGGGTTTTTTTTCTCCAGCAAAGCGGACATAGCGAATCGCAAATATCAAATCCCTTATTGGATGGGAATGTCTTTTGTTCTGTTTTTTCTTTGAATAGCAATCCACAAGAAATACTCGACCTTTGGTGTAATTTCTCCTTCCCAAATTTTTCTCAGCTCAGTAATAGAAATGACTGGAGTACTACTATCATAGTATAACTTTCGTAATTATTAGACAGAAAATTCATTGGCAAAAAAATTAAATATCTATAAAAGTAGTTAGGAAGCGAGGACAATACAGATCTCACCAAGGTTAATTTCCTTCAAAAAGAGAATAGACTTATTTTTCATAATTAGACAATTATCGATAGCATCGATCACTAAACCATGTGTGACCTACTCAAACTACCTTCAACCAAGTTAGTCATATAACCAACTTAAAAGAATTTGATGAAGATAGAGTTTCAGTCCATGACTTATATAATTCGAATTAGAAATTTAATTTAAAAACCTTGCTCACATATGTTAGTCTAATTAGTAATATGTGATGGAATTCAAAACACCGGGATCAACATTTCACACATTGGAAGCCCAATTGTCTCTCTACCAAATGAGATGTACAACGACTACCACCGACCACCACTAACATTCTCTGCCACAAAAAAAAAATGTTTATGTTATATCAAATTTAACAAATAACATATTAAAGACTAAATTAAAAAAAATAAGAGTTAAATTTTTTTTGATAGAGTTATGACACATTTCAAAAATTATATTTAACTAAAAAATGACATATAAATAATCCATATGTCAAAAAATTCATCAATACATCACCCTCCCTTGATCAACCTCCCTTGACCAGTCAAGGAAGCTTGATAGGTAGATAAACATGAGCTGCGAAGAACAGAAATCTCTCACCGAAGGGGGATAAATTGACAAGTTTGGAACCTTGATACCTCACCCTGGATATCTTGCCTTTTAATAGAACAGATGACATTAGATACAACGATTACGTTGACTATATTGGTATAGTGACACCCAAATAACAGAAAATAAAGAATAACGTGTGATTGTCGTATACATTGCATCCCACCCTTAAAGATAGAATCAAATAAACTTTAACCAACGAGTACTTGGTCTAATTAGCGAAAGACTCGAATCTGATAAAAAAAAATTAGATATAAATGTTACAAATAAAAAACACAAATTTTGCACTCCTAAATAATGCACAACAGAACAACAGTCAACTAATTGACAACCAACACGCTGTTGGTGCAGTGGTGCTAGGGGCTGCACTTGGTTGGACGAACCAAGGTTCGATTCTCCGCAACAACGTTGGAAGAGAAATAAAACCTTAACCCCGGGACCCTCCTCGAAATTGTGGAAACAATTTACCCACAATTTTTTCCAAAAAAAAACTAATTGACAACTCTGGATACCGGAGGCCGAGAAAAAATAAAAAAAAATGCAAAGAAATGATATTAGCAATGAACCAATTCTTTGAAGCTTGGCACCAAAATAATGAACCCAATGCTACTCTTGACCACAACTATAACATATGCCTAATCCTAAAAAAATGAAAACTTTACTTTCATAGATTTCATTTTGGGATGAAGGTGATTATATAATGAAGCACTAACCACTCTAACCTCTTTACATATTGAAACTCATGGTTCCGACCATGAATGCTCATTCATTACAGGGGGAAGGCCTTAGGCATACGCGAAGCTCGTGTTCTTCTGGCCCGGCACGACGTTTGGGCACGATGATTTTGAGCATCGTTCATGTCTCGTCGTAGTACGCTTTCAGCGTGGCATCCTCCGGAATCCGGTTCGGGACCGGAATTTTCCTAATGGTGTTGGATCAGCTAATTTTTTTTTTTTTTTGGTTAAATGTCCTGTCATCTCATTATTTCTCAAAACCACCAAAAAGAAAAACGGAATAAAAAAAAGAAATCAGATTTAGAAAAAAAAAAGGAACCCACTTAATATCGGGAACCCACTTTAAAGCCAAAAAAAAAAAGACTGAAACTTCAAGCTCTTTAAATTATTTTTCAAGCTTAGAAAGGGTAAAGCTCCAAACTTTTATATTGGATAATATGAAATTACCACCAACTAGGATCAAATTAAACAAAACCCCCCGTTTCCTTAGTGGAATAATCACAGAGCAATTGCAGATTCAGATGGGTAATTTTTTTTTCCCGCAGTTATCTAATTAAAAAGGCAGCGGGCTAAACCATCCGCACTCTTGGGGGCGTGAGGCCCAGGAGTGCCACGTGGCAAAGGCGGATTGGCCCTTTGCCACCCCCCTTTTCTCTCTCCTGGCACCCCCTGATGGCGTTCCACGCCTCTGAGGGCACGCACCCGAGTGGGTGATGTGGTCCTCTATGATTGGGCCACGTCATCCACTCGGGTATTTCTTTTTTTTTTAATTATTTTTAAAAAAATTATTAAAAATCGAAAAAAATTTGAAAATTTTTTTTAAAAAAATCTAAATTATTTTTGTTATTTTTTCAATGCTTTGGTTTTTTTTTAATTTTTTTACATTTTTTGGTAGTTTTATAAAATTTTTTGAATCTAAAGAAAGAGAATTTTCGGATAAAAAAAATGTGTGGTCCAAAATAAGTTAAAAAATTGTGTGCTTCAAATTTTAATTTAGCGCATTCGAAGTTAGGCGAAAAAATATTCGAGTCTGGTATAATTAGCTGCATTTTAAAAAAAGCTGAGCTGAAAAAAAGCTGATGTGGCTGGGAGCACGAACAGTGTAGCAAGGGCAGAGTGTGAGCTGAAAAACTGAGAGCAGGGGCACGCTGATGTGGCGCCCAGGGTACGGACTGTAACAGGAGCACGGGTGCGGATGGTCTAAGGCTTCGATTCCATGGAGAGGATTTTCCTACGGATTTAGGATCTTCAAATTAGACAGAGAATATTAAACGGAGAAAAAATGGAAGATGGTGTGAGATGTGTTTTTTTTAATAGATGAATTATTATTGGACAGAATACTGTAATGTTTATGGAAAAAATTAATTTAAGTCATGATTTGATAATATTTTTTCAGATTAGAATATTTTTTAAATATATTAAAAATGATGTATTTTTTATAATTTAAGTTTGGAAAAATTACCCTCAGGCCCCTCGGATTTGCGGAAATTCGTGTTTTAGCCCCCTATTTTTTTATTATCATTCAACCCTTGAATCTTGTCAAAAGTATATAATTTAGCCCCTGTCGCCAGAATCCGACGATTTCTCCGACGAAATGGCACCTAAAATTACACAAATACCCTTTGTCTTAAAAAATTAAAATCCAATAAAAAAATCCCAATTAACTAAATCCCCCAACTTTGTTTCCCAAGATTCTAGACATGACGCCGACCACCACAGATTAACACCATCCAATCACAAATTCGATTAACACCGACCACCACCGATTAATGCCGACCACCACCGATTAGCTTCCCAAATTCGATAACATAACAGCTTCCAAAATCTAATTAACGAAGCACCTCAACGATACCAGCGTGGGCAGCGGTTGTTCCTCTGGGTAGTTAGGAACCCGCCTAACAACGATACCGGCGTGGCCCTCGACGGAGGATCCGACCCAGACTTGGACGCCCTCCTCCCCAAGGGGTTCTTGGAACGGACGAAAGACAAGGGTTTCCTCAAACCCCAAACACATTGTCCATTCTTCTTCAAAAACATACAATAACCATCCAACATCGACATAACCAAAACCGTCCTCAAGGTCCAGCAAGAGTAATTACCCTCAGCAGGGCCCACACAATCAGGTTCCTGCACTGCTCGAAGTTCGTCCCAGACCTCTTGAAGAGTAACAGCTCCGGGTACGATGCTCGGTCCGGGGAGGGGTCTGATAAGGGGAGGGAGAGGGAGTAGTTAAAGAGGACGAGGGCGAGGGCGAGGGCAAGGATGGGTTTTTTTAATTCTTAGGGCTGATTTTTTTTCGTAAAAAAGAGTTTAAATCATTTTTTAAATAAGTAAGGGTATTTTGGTAATCTCAGGTCCACTTTTGCCGGAGAAATCGTCCGATTCCGGCGATAGGGGGCAAAATATACACTTTTTGCAAACTTGAAGGGTCGAATGATAATAAAAAAAAATAAGGGGGCTAAAACATGAATTTTTGCAAACCCGAGGGGCCTGAGGGTAATTTTCCCTTTAAGTTTAGATATCAAGTTTCTATATTCTTTATCATGTTTATGAATTGAAAAAGTATTTGCTATTGAGATAGATCACTTATTAAACTTTAAAATTAATATTAACTAGCTAGATTTTAAATTACTTTAGAAAGATTGTCACATTAGAGAATGTCACTGTATATAAATTTATGTTTTTATGATTTATTATGATAGATAATTTGAAACAAATTTTTAGCTAATTAAGTATACTTGAAATATTTTCATCTAAAATTTAGTAAAATGTCAATTTGAGAAACTTTTATTGGCAAAACCGTTGAACCTTTAACTAAGAATCTGTCATTTGACTAGAATTATAATTTGGCTGTCTATTGTCTTATCCTTTAGTTGGGAATATTTAATAAAAAAAGTTTTCAAGGGTCAGTAATTCTTATTCACCACTTAAAAAAACAGCTATGGGGATGATTAAATTAAAGGCCGACAGGCTAACTAAGAAACCAAATGCAGCTACTCGTCAAAGAATATGGGAAGTCGCTATTTTTACTAATGGCAAAATACCATCAAAAGAAAAATTGAGAATCGAGGCCAGCATTTTCTTTGCACCCAAGTGATGTGATTCGTAAGTTTTTAAGTAGGTGGAGTAGAAGCCTTTGAAAACAAGAAAATTGGAGGACAGTAACAATAACAATTACAATCGTAGACACTAATGCACACTCCACTTGTTCAAGAACAAGTTGCTGAGTTTTGAAATTGATAGTCTTGGATAATGTACCGAAGGACTTAACTGAGCATTAGAAGGAGTTTGGGGAGTGGTTTGTAATAAGCCACGTGAACTGTCTTATAGATAAATTAACAAATTCGTATCCTAACCCAACGACACAAAGAGATGGATGTAAATATGTAGAAAATTAATTATTCAAATCTTGATTTTATCATGGTTGAACATTTTACTTAAAAAAAAATAAACTGCCTTATAGAAGAGTATAAACATTAGCCAATGTAAATGAAGATATCATTCTAGACATTTGTAATCAAGCTCTTAAGAAATTAAACGTTTCTTCCTATTCTCCCTATCCTCTTTTTCCCCAAGAACCCTAAAATTTTAATTCGGATCATTACATCTTGTATTTTCATCGGCTCATATAGCTGAACTAACTTCATGTTACAGGTTTTGCTTGCCAAGATCCACACAACCAAAAATCTCGGAATGCTACAGACATGGTGCTACTAGAAGAGAATCTCCGAGGGGTAACATAACATAGAGATAACATCATTATTAAGACAGGTTCGACCAAGGAAAGAATAAAACAGGTAATGTTGTTGAAAATGCTCCATTAACCACAAAAACTATAGTTAATCGATTAGATCCAAGCCAATCCACATATACATCAACAAACCGAATAATAAGACTTAAATAACATTTAACAAAAAAAAAATAACCTTAACAGTAGACGAATAACAAAACAAGAGAAAGAATGGGTATCATTCTACCGTGTAATTCAAGTTTGAGCCGAATATGATCTTTAAAAGTTAACAAAATTTTATCAACAAATATTTTATGTTGATATTTGTCTAAAAATTAAAATTAGATATTTCTTAATTAAACTAGAAAAAATGTATTAATTGATTTAAGTGAAACAATAGTCTTCTATTAATATATTAGGTTTATGCTCGATTGAGAAGTTAAAATCCATACAAATAGATCTCTAAATAAAATAACAATACAAATTATAATATTAGAAACTTTCTGTAGTTTGCAAAGAAGTACAGTCTTAGTTAGTACCTTGTTTAACAAGTCGAGCTACTTTAGAAAGACATTTTCTTTTATCACTATTTACTAATAAGGCGATAAGTTATTGGTGAATGGTGATCACGTATTGGGCAATAATTTTTGAAAAGGAGAAATTATTATAGTTTCCACATCAATAACGACAAGGTGTTTTTTTTTGGGAACCCCAATATAATCAAAACAGAGAAATATTTGCCAATATATAATGAACGAGACAATATATCGTTTCAACAAAATAACAGTGTTAAATACAGTTTAGGAAGATTCTTTTTAATTAAAAAAAATGGCTGAAAAGTTGATAAAAAAAAGTATCAGAGAGACTAACTAAAATATTCTTCTAATGGTATAAGGGAAAAATCAGAAAGAAGTGATGGGATTTATTTTTTCTGATTAATCGATTCTTCAATGAAGAATTATTATTGTTTTACTTCTAATTTTAACGAGATTGAGATTGATATTTTTAAGGCAGCGTCTCTTCTTGTAACTGAACCGGAGGCGATCCATCTTAGGGAAAGATGGACCAAAGCAGACCCTACCCCATGTTAATACGATGGTTGGAACTAATTGCAACTTGAGGAAACTCTTGTTGGTCGATTTTTGCTCAGTCATGGATTGGCCAATTGAGCCACTTGCTACCCAAATCAGACCCCATTTAAGCTACCCATATGTAATTTCTTTTAGTTAATCGTTTGCAAATTATGTAGCCGATTGGGTTTGTACCCCTGCTAGATTAGATTTACTTCCTAGTAACTGAGTAGATGTTCATCGTAGTGAACTGAATGTGTTACTAATCTGATTTCCTTAATATAATAACACTAAGTATGTTCCTCTTTTTTGTATTTTGAACTTTTTTAAATATAGGGGAAACCCAGCCCCTAACGGGGTGTTAAAAAAAAAAAAGTATGTTTTACAACTTAAAAAAATAGAAATACGCGTGTTCTTTGTAGCACAAGTTCTTTGTGAGCAGATTCAGCACCACATGAAAAATGGTGCCATCCCAGTTCATTAGAAGGAGGTAATGTGAGGTTGATATATGTATAATATACTTTTGGCTCTAGCGGGTCGTTGGGCTTGCATACTATTGCAATTGATAGATGTTATTTTATACGCCAGTGATTAAATATTTTGAGTGTTAATGACAAAAAATTTGGATTCTACTAAAAATATTAAATTTAAATCTGATGATTGTAAAAACTAATGTAACAAGCTGAAAATTATGGTTAAAAAAGTTTGGGCGTAAAAATTTTGTGATTGATAATTTTGATTCAAATAAGAAAGAAAACCCGAATTTCCGGTTTCTGGGTTTCTATATGCCATCACTCACTATCCGGTTTTCTGTTAGTTTTGGGCCAGACAACTGAGATTCTCTTGTTTATTTCTTGAGGACTCAGATTCTCTTGTTGATTTTATCTTTTGTGGTATCTGTTCCTATGATTTATTTCTACCACATATATTACATCGTTTACACCCGAAAACGTTTGATGCAAATGGTGTACAACCAGCCGTAAATACGCAGCTAATTAAAAACTATCGTTTATGCAGCTAATAAAAAAACTATCTTTTCACATTGAAGATTCGGACTTCAATCCTATCCTCTAATGATTGTTTTTTTCCCTTCTTTCTATCACTTCTAGTATTTGATATTAAGAAGAAGAATCACTTCTAATATTTAGTACAGTGATATTACAAGATTATAAATTTATTTCATTATTATTTAAACAAACTTATATATATTTTTATGTAGAGAGAGAGAGAGAGAGAGATAGATTTATGCCTGCGATTACATATAGCAAATAACTGCATAACATGAAATTTATTATGATGCATTTACTTACTATGTGTAATGATTACATTTTATCTAGTATTAATTTAACAGTGGATCCAGTAGTTCATTTTCTCTCAAATAAATTAAATATATTGAAAGAACAATGAATTCAAAGATTGTCAATGAAAATATTACCGTACAAATACTCGATCTCAAGTGGGCTTTCCATCAGCCCATTTCTGACTCCGGTAAAATTGCCAAACTAAGAATCAATAGATCGGCAGTAGTAAACAAAAAAATTTGACCACATGAGGACCTTAACGTGAGACAAATAGGTCCTCTCGATGTGAGAACTTCAACAATATAATAAGCGTCTCAGCCAAAAATATCTGGTAAGAGATTTTTCTAGTTCTCGAATTTTAATTATTACGAATATAACTGTTTTTACATATTTTTTGCAAAAATATTATCAATCTTTTGAAATTTCAGGAAACTTCAAAATGAATTAGTCGAATTAATAAATCAAATACCAATTTATCTAAACCAAGAAAAAATATTATATAACAAGAGTTACATAGACAATGCCAATCTTTGCTTTGCATTTGCCGCCACTCCCTATATCTTCAACTTCTCCAACTACAACTCCTAACCAGGCCCACCCTCCAAAAATACACACACACACCCCATGGCTGCAAAGGACGACGAAAACCTGGACTCGAAAGTGGCCGTGCTCCTGATCGGAGTCGGGTCGGCCGCGGTGGTGGTGTCCATCTACCACTGCATCGCAATGGGGTGGTGCAACCGGCTCCGGTCCAGCCAAAGGGACGAGGAGGACCACCTCCACCGTTACACGGCGGACATGACAGGCCCGAGCGCGGAGAATTCAACGGCCGGGCTGATCCCGTCATTCAAGTACAAGAAGGGGATGAGCCTAGTGGTGGGGGACGACGAAGGGACATGTCCGATTTGCCTTGGCGAGTTCGAGGACGACGAGGAGCTACGTACGTTGCCCGAGTGCATGCACACGTACCATGCACCTTGTATCGATATGTGGCTTTATTCTCACACGAGTTGCCCCATGTGTCGGACCGACGCCACGCCATCGCCGCAGATTGGCCGTCGACCGGCGTCGAATTTGGAAGTGGAAGGGCCACCGGATCATGGGGACCAAAATCCTCCGGTGCTACAACTACAAGATATTGTTGTGCATAGGGCAAGGTGAGGAGGAGGTTTTTGTAATTTGATTTGGATGGAGAGTTGGCAAATCTTTGTGGTCGTGGGTTTCCGATTGGGATTTTTTTTTTTGTGTAGCTATGAGATAGATTCATAAAAGATATTGGAATATTGTAGCTCGACAGACAGTGACATTAGATTTTCTTTTGTTGTTGATACCGACTAATATTCTCGACTAAATGATTATTTTCATATTCAAAATCATGTAATATTTAAAATACTATAAAAAAATATTAGACAAATGTTTAACAGTAAAAAATATTATGCAAATGTTTAACAGTAAGGTTAGAAAACTAACCCACTTAAATCTATGGTTGCACATCAAAGTTAGTTATGTTTTAACTCAAGAAAATAAGATAAAAAAATTGAGAGTAATTAAACACGCAATCAAGTAGTATTGTGAATAAATAAGGTTTAATTAAAGTGTTGAAAATTGGTAAATCTTACATTGATGAAAGTTAATTTAAGTTCTTGTTGTATTTTATTTCTCAAATAACAATTTTGGGTGAATAAGAACTAATACAAAATTGTATCTTAATTTAAACTTTTCAAAAAGTGGGGCAATCATTGGATAAAATTTCAAAATAGGATTCTTTTCTTCGTACCACATCGATTGATATATCAATGAATTTTCACTTTATGAAGAATTCTTTATTGTTACTTAAAAATCAAAAGTGGCCCATGGAAAGAGAATCGTACCAAGTGTGAAAATGGTGTATAGCACCATTCCAGTATGTCCATAGGTGCACGTGCATGAACATATGAACATATAGCGTATTGGTCGCTTGTGACATATGGGCGCATTGTGGTAAACTGAAAAACTCTAGGAGATTCTGTTGTGAAGGAGTTCGATGACCAGGTTCAGCGAGGAAGTTCATCGAAGAATCACGAGCTGAGCCAGAATCTTTCAAAAGTATCTAAAGGGACACCTGAAGAACACACATCTTATAAATAGGTGCGCTCTCCTCATTTGCAATCATCTCAACACTCATTCATAAACATTTATTAGCAATGGTTGTCCTTCTTTCTCTCTTTAACAAAGTTTCAAGTGCATAAAGATTTTTCGAGACTTCGAGTATCTCTGTGTTATAAACTTGGAAGCGATGGTCGTTGTATCTTGGGGATGATTGTCGTAGACTGTACGCACTAAACATATGAGGCAATATCAACTTACTGAAAAAGAATTCAACTCTTGCCTCGACTAAATACATATCTTAATCAAGTATACCACACTAAAAAAAAGAGAGTTAGGAGGTTAGAAAGAAAGTAAAAACAAAGACAATAACATAAAGAATGTTTGGCACTCAAAAATTCTGGAAGTCCCTCTTAGTGATCGTTAGGAGGTTAGCTCCCGGTTGGTATTTGTCAACTTAGTCATATTTTCTATTTTTTACTCTCTTAACCTCCAAATCTAACCTCGACTATTGGAGACAAAATTTATGGATTTTTCTTCAAGATTTCTAACAATATCTCATAAATAAAAAATTGGATACTCGAGCAGAAAATTGTGGATTCCGTATTATGTTTTCTTGAAATCAACTCTTCAAAGGTCTCTAATGGGCTCCACTTTCTACCACAAAATGTGATAAATGGTTGAAATCCATTTCATAACTAAATACATAAAAACTACATTATGAGTTTGTTATTTTCTCAAGTATTTCAAGCTTAACTAGGGTTAGAATAGACATGTATTTTTTTTTATAAGTTAGAATAGAACTGTATATTTTATATACTAGTCTAATATATCCATGAAGTTTTCCTAAATCAGCTAGAATCTAGTAGCGAATCATTGTAGAACCGATTTTTTTTAAGCAACTAGATTTTGAGCCAATAGCTAACACTAGATGAGTCCAACTGTTAAGTTGGCATGATCTTTTTGTTGAATATTGCAGAGGGAGAATA
>SOPF01028925.1:0-64522 GCA_012979155.1 Hypericum perforatum | reverse complement strand
GTAACATCAATCATCTTCGTAATAACACTTGCTCATTCAATCTTTTACCAACTCCAATACAATGACTTGCAAGTATGTATGATCTTCGCTGCCGAAGATAAATCCAACACAAGTAAACTCCAAATACAAATCGACGGAGACAGAAAAACAAATGGACTAGAAGGCAAAGAACTGCGAAGTTACCCACACCATCAACATATGTAACGATTTTCATTGCAAAAGAATATATGAAATGATCTTGAGCGACCATAACATGACAATGACTTTCTTTGGTTTTGGAACGGGAATAAAGGTAAAATAATATTAGAATCTTTATATATAATCCAAAATGAATAGGTGAATTTTTTAAACGTGCACTTAGCAATGTGGTATTCTCAAGATGTCCTCTCAAACAAAACATATAAGACACAATATTGTATGATCTTTGATTTTGTCAATGAGCGAGAAATAAAATTTGTACGAGCACATACGAGCACAATAATTAACACAAAATCAAATTACTTGAATATCATTTTGAAGGTGAAAAACTTGTCTTGATTAAAATTTTCATGTTTGGCTTTCATTTACATACAACTCTTATGCATTCAAATGCCCACGAAATTAGTTTTATGATATTACTTTGTGGTTATTAGTCATTGATTATGTAGGCAAATTTCTCTTCAGTCCTTGTTTTTTTAACTTTTGACCGTTCATCCCTTCCACTCTTACAACTCTGTTGACTTCGCTTTGATTTTTGTTTTCTATGCGATATTTTCTTTCTTTGTCTATGTACTTTATTTTAACCCTTTTTTTTTAATTTTTAGGATTCGGACCACCCTTTAAAAATAGAAATGCTTCCGGAAATTGATGGTCATCCGCCACAGAGCATCGAAGCCCATTCAAAATGCATTTCAAAACTATAACCTGGCCACTCGAAAGATAGGCCCATTCACACTACATAGGAAAACAAAAACACTTTAGGCCGTTTTTGGATAACCCAATGTAGCCCCGTGGCCGAAGACCCGTAGTTTTTTTTAGAATCAATGACCTTGTGGTTAAGATCCACTAATTGATGAAATCAATAATTTTAAGGACAAAATTCAGTAGTTTAACACTTGCCAGCACAAACGAGGAGATATAAAATGATGCATCGTGCATGTAAGTTGAACAATTCAAGCGTACATTGTTTGGCAAAAAAATTAACTATGGGTATAAATTTTCTGAAAATCATTATCGAAAATCGTCCACCCAAAAAAGAAAAATATAAAATCATATGTATTTATCAAAGCAACAAAGGAAAGATACAGTACTAAAGTAATTTTTTTTCATTAAAACTTATTTATGAAGTATAAAAGTGATTTTCTCTGGCCACTTGTACTTGGCGCCATTTGTTTGTCCTACATTACACTAAGCAATTCGGCCATATCGCTATCTACAGAATAACATGAGACACACCTAGACAAGCACTTGAAGACCGATACCAAATCTATTGCCTCTTAAGTCTAATTGAACCACAATCAGATCACTAAAACACAAAAAATATCACCTCGATCACCATGGGAGAAGGTTCCTCCACCTTTGTACTCGGCCTGAGCCCCATGAACTTCGCCGTCGTCGCCATAATAGTAGCCTCCACCGGTCTACTCATCTACCACTTTATAGTTGTCCTTTGGTGCAACCCTAGGCGTGACGATCTCACACTTCAAGAAGTTGTCCGAAACTCGGTAGGTGACGACGTTGAAGATGGTCGTGCACCTCCTGGAAGCTCGGAGAATTCGATCGCGTCGCTCATTCCGGCTTGTATGTATTCCGACGAGGTCGGGTCGGTGTCGAAATCCGATGACGTCACTTGTGCGGTGTGTTTGAACGAGTTCAGGGACGGCGAGGCCGTGAAGGTTTTGCCGGAATGTTTGCACACGTTCCACGTCTCTTGCATTGATATGTGGCTCAGTTCTCACATCAATTGTCCCGTTTGTCGGACGGACACCGTGTCGTGGTCGGAGCTCCGCTACCCGAGGAACGTGCCGGTGGGGGTACAGCCGGGGTCCGCGGCCGTGCTGCCGCAAGCCACGGCGTCCTTGTAGCTAACGCTTTAGATATAGTGCCGGCTAATGTTTTGTCATTTTTCGACCATATTTGTATATTGTGCGTCCAAATATTTTATAGCTATTTCTTTTATTGTATTGAAACATCTATTCGGCTATTTTGGAATAACTGCAAAGACGATGCAAATGGAGCATCTCAGAGGACAGATACTGATTAGATTCCCTATCCTTGGTTTTGGTTTTTTTAACAAGTAATACTTTATTTATTAATAAAAATTGACAAAATAGCAAGTAATTAAATTTACTATTTCTTACGTGCTTATAAGCACATTGCGTACAAGTAAATATGAAGTATCTTAATATTACTTCCATGACTATCTTCTGAGATAATCTGCCAACTTGCATGAAGGGGATTTGAGATGAGACGACTGATCTCCCTTTTAATTTTGTTTATCTTCCTTCATCTTGATTTCGTTGACTTAAATTGTGAAATTTTTAGACCGGATACTTCATGGTAGTTGAATTGGCTATGTTACCTATGTGCTGTCGCACCAGTGGGCTTCTGGGTCCAATTTGTACATCCCTTCTTTTACCTCTCCTATCCGACACTTCAGTCATAAATTATGTTGTAGTCTTGTAAGGAAAAATGGCCCACGATATCAGTTTCAGATCAGTTCGGCCTACGAGGTATTGATGTTTGATGATATACAGATTTGGAGTCGATGCTTCACAAGTTAATTTTTCCTGAAGGCGATGCTTCATAAGTTGTTGGCCCGGTTTCAATTCCAACGAGATTTTAACATAAACTATTTTAGCTTAACCAGAAGATAAGAAATTTGAGTTATATTTATTGAAATTCGAGTTCTTTAGAAACACTCTGTATCTCATCATCATCCACAAATTTTAGTAAAATAATTTCTTGATAAATTGTTATTTGAACCGATTTTAATTTTTTTCTCTCTAAATTTGAACCGATTAGCTAGGACCATGGATGTAGTCAAAGTAGAATTACTATCGTGTTTTTAACATTGAACCGTTATCATATATTTTGCTTGTTAAAGAAGACGATTGTCAAACTTTAAACTTTAAAAGCTAAACTACTGTGAGATGTGAGTATTATAGAAATAAATTAGACTATAGCATAAAATTTGAGGCCATATGGTAAATTATCAAAAATATATGTAGAATGATAATTATATTTTTTGATTACTTATGTATGCATTATCATTAACTTCTTTATTAAGCCTTTAGTATATGAAGTTATTAAGAAAATTAGTTTTTTGCTGCAACTATTCCAAGCTGCGTTAAATATATGCTCGGGAGTCGGCCAGTATGATATGTAAAATTTATATAAAGTTTAATTCATAAACTCAAGATATCATGTAAATTATTAAGATTAACTAGATACGGAAACGAACTTAAATTCATAGTGAAAAACGTGAACGTGGAAGACAGATTAACTTTTCATGTTATGATAAATCTTATAAAATAACTTTAATTTTATCTCATCTAATTTCAATAGAAAGAATAGTGCAGGGATGTGTCTAACTTAGATACCATAACTCTATTTTATAAGGGAATTTAATTTATGTATTTATAATATTACCATAACAAAATCATAACTTATTTAATGTTGCTACATATTAAAGACTCACATCTTATTAAATGCATTAAAATCCAAACATTATTTAAAACTTTTTTAAAGTGATATTAATCAAACATTATAACTCATTATATAATTATTTTATACATAAGTCCAATGTTGGATTATGAATCCAACATGATAATCCACCGTAAAAAAACCAAGAATATTTAGTAGAGTGGGTACGACGCAAGGAAACCGACTGACAATGATTCCAAATAGCCCGTACATGGCAAATCAAATATCAAAGAATTCCTTAAAATTAAGAATTTTAAAAAATATCTTGTATATGAACATCTATTAGATCTAATACTACAAAACTGACCTTCTCGTAGCCAAAAACCTATTCTTGACATAATTGAAAGTTCATTAGATAAATCTTGAATTAGTGCTTTATATTTTAAAACTTATTATTCTAGAATAATTCCTGACAAGGGATAAGATTTTAATTAATAGATGCATGCACATCCCTTGCTTTCATAAATCACATTGAAAAATTCTTAACTTAATTCAGACACTAATATTTCATTATGACTGTTTGAGGAAGAGCCGAAGAAGCAGAATAAGTCTTATTATACTAGTTCGAAACAAAAAACTAGAATTCTTTTATACGGTCTTTTTAATACATATGATTAATTTATATTTGAGTTAGTATTATTTTAACAAAACTATTTAAAAAATATTTTAGACTATTGTACTTTTTGGAACATAAATCTGAAATATTTTAATTAACGTAGAATAATTATCTAATAAATCTAAATCTAATTTGGTGAATCCACCATTTCGTATCCGCCGAATCAGAGAAAAAATGGTCGGTGAACTAGATCATTGACCTCAGTCGATCCGTTTACCTAAATCTAGTTCCATAAACTTATAGTTAAAAAAGAATTTAATTTATAGTCCTTTGATTATTGTTTTAGAAACTTGCCTTAAAGAACCACCCCCTAGTTAAAGGACAATAAAAATACACCAATAGGACATATCACTTTCATTTCATTTGTGATCCCATGTGAGCGTTCCTCGAAGATTGTGACCTGTCACGCCATAAAAATAAAACTATTGCATACACTTTTAATTTTTGCCTCGTTTCTTGATGTGTTCTTACAACATTTAATTTGCTAGTGAATTTCTATATGTCCACTTTATAATGAGGCGACAGCACCTTACCTGTTTTTGGGTCAATAGTATCACCAAATAATATCTATCATTTTTATTTATACTTATTAGTTATTATTATTTAGTTGAGCTTGTAAGAGATAGCACATGTAATTATATAGACCATGAGCAGTCTGTAGTTTGGTCATGTGGGTTCCTAGTACCAAAAAGGTCCAAGTGCTTAATTATGGCTCATGATTTGAGAATGTGATTTTCAGAGGAAGGAGAAAAAGCTGCTTTTATTTTGGATTGGGTCTTTGGTCACTTTATGGTATCTGCCAGTTGAAGAAAAAGATTGGTTATCAGTGTTCAATGTACAAAGCATCTTGCTTAATAAATAAACCAAGTGTTGCGCATGAATGGTTCTTGTTAGCTTCAGTGGGAGTTGGTAATCTGGGTTAGTGAAGATTGAGACTTCTCATACCAATCAGTAGTAAGCTATCTCCTTATCCTCTCTCTCTCTCTCTCTCTCTCTCTCTCTCTCTCTCTCTCTCTCTCTCTAGGGCTACTGGCTTGACATTGATGCTTCACTAGAAGTGATTTGATGCAATAACTGGAATCTCTTACCGGTTTAATTATAGTCTTTGGTTGCCTCTTACTGGCTAAACGAGATAGGATGAAGTCCATGAGCAGTGTAGGACTTGGTTTGAGTGTAGTCTTTGGTTGCCTCTTACTGGCTCTTGTTGGAGAGGTGTACTACTTGCTATGGAGGAATAGGAGGAGAATTACCAACAAAGTGTCTGAAGATAACAGCCACTTCCTTTACATGTTCTGCCTCAAGAAGCCAACTACTCAAGAGCTATGCTCTTCAGTTGGGGTTATAAGTGACACATTTGTGCATGAAAATGACCAACTTCAACAGTCCAACAATGAAGATGGCCAGCTTGAAGATGAAGACAGGACAAGCAAGGATTTGATGCTTGAGAAAACATATGGGGAAGAGGAGCAAATAGAGGCAGAGCTCATGAGGGTTCATGGGCTCTTAGGCCCGCCAAGGTTCCTCTTCACTATTGTGGAGGAGACCAAGGAGGACTTGGAGTCTGAGGATGGGAGATCAAGAAGAAGTGTGAGTCAAAACAACAACAAGAGGAGGAGTTTAAGTGATTTGCTTCTAAGTGTGGAAACACCTTACTTGACACCAATTACTTCCCCTTCATTATTCACCCCTCCACTTACCCCACTAATGGAAAGATTTAGGGCTACTAATGAAGTTTCCAAGGATGCAGAGTTCAACAAGATGAGGTCATCACCACCTCCCATGTTCAAGTTCATGAAAGATGCAGAGGAGAAGCTGGTCAGGAAGATGAAGATGTTGGAGGAGGAAGCTGGTGATTGTTCTTCCAAGACCACCAAAGATGGTGATGGAGAAGAGGGCAATTACATTACTATTAATGTTGTTGATAAGGACAGAGATTTGATGAGGCACCATTGTTATTATTCAAGAAGCAGCTCACAGGTGATGCCTCTCGATTCCTTACCTTTTAGGCAATCAAATCAGGAACATAGGGAGTTAGTTCCTAGTTTCTCCATGAAGTCTTCTTTTTGATGAACTTGTAGTTTTTTTTTTTGCTTGTTAATTGTGAATTTTAGTTTTTGTTTTCCTTCATTGATTACTTGTTAATTTTTTTTTAACTGTGACGATATTAGAAGGGAAACTTTTTAAAGAAAAATGGAGGTCTACGGGGATGGGTGAGAATTGAGATAAGTTGGAGAAATGCAATGCAACGACTGGCTCTTAGCAATGGTAACAGTTTGGAGATAATCTATCCTTTAATTTATTTGGATTTACCTATTAATCAGATTCGAAAAGAATAGATTCTAAATTTAGTTTTATTTTTTAGGAAAAAATTTTTAGTTTAATTGATAAGTCATATAAGCCCTTTAGTTTTCAACCTTAGTTTCTATTAATCTAATATGCCTATATTAATTAAGAAAATAAATTCATAGACTAATATCATGACAAGAAATTAGTAATTACAAAGATTTAATTTTTATATCAATAATCGTGTAATACAAATGTTAAATTATTTAGAGTAAATCATTCTTGTAGTAACGTGCATTATCATAATTTTTTATTATTATTTTGAAAAGTTGGTATCCAATGTTTTACGTGCCAAAAAATTTAACACAACCCATTTGCAATTTAACTCCAAAATAAACACACAAAAGGCGAGACATTAAATTGTATAGGAAGAAGTGATTTAGGTCAAGGTTCTTCTTTCATTGCTTTAACCAACAGATGAGCAGAGGACAAGTGCTAGTTGGGTACTTGCAATGGATGTTGCTGTTTTTGAGCTGTCCATTTTCTCTCACTTGTAAGTTGTAATCATCAATCTGAGTTGAGCGTAGAACATTTTTAATCATTTTATAAAGTAATTATGTAAAAAATATTATTGACAGAAGCATTTCTAATATCGGATTTATAAATGCTAAATTTTAAATATAAGTAGAAAAATATCAATCATACCGGTGTCACGGTGTGTACTAGTGACTTTCGCCGAAAGCAGGTGTTTTTGTCCTAAACTGTGTGTGGGAAATTCACTGAAGACCAACCATTCATTTCCCTTCCAATCTATACCTGTAATATGGCACACAGGATGGTGAGGCCTGAGGGACCTGGGTTACAGAGAGCGAGCGATCCAACTTAAATAAACAAAAATATCTACCATTTCCTGAATTATTTTTCAAAAATCTGTCAGTGCTGAAGTTGTTGCATGATATTCTCAAAAAAAAAAGTTGTTGCATGACAATTGAAGTATTAAATTTGAAAAGAACTTTTTGTTCATTTTTAAAAAATAAATTTTTATATTGTTTTCCAAGTAACTACGGACAAGGATAGTTACATATTAGAAACTTTGAAATAAATAGTCAATGGACACTTTAGTGATTCTAGATAGAAAAGTTACTTTCCATTAAAAAAATTATATATAAAAGTAATGCAATTGGAATAAATGTAATATATGGTATGCAAGATTATTGTATATATACGTATTCATATATATCTTAAAATTGTTGAAGCTTTGCGATTATAATAGATTCTTAGATAGAGCTATGATGATTCCTTCTGCCTTTTCTGTTATCTTCCACTCGGTCAAACTTTATAATTTGATCATCCATTCACGAGAGTAGCATAAAGGTAATTTTATTATGATATATGGTGACGCGCAAAAGCTGGTACCGGTATCTTATGAGTATAAAGCTGCATAAAGATCTATGGTGACGCGTACATTCTCTTAAAAAATTATCAAATAATTATTTGAAATAAGTGAATAAGTCCAACAAGGCTTAAAGCCCATAATCAAAATTGAGATGGTAAGAAAAGTGTAAGGTATATTTTCTTATTTATAAAAAAAAATTATTTTTTATTTAGTTGACTATTCTCTAAGTTGATTCGTTAACTCTGCAAAGACGATATTTGACTTTTTGTTGTATTAAATATTTATCTACCGAGTTTTATCAATTTTTAAAATTCCTACATTGTTTAAATTTGTAGTCGATTTAGACGTTTGGATCGTGAATGGTATTAAACAAACAAAACATAGCTGTCTCTTTTTAACCGAAAGACATAGAAGCAGGGGTAATTCAGGTGGTCATGGAGGTGACACTGGAAGGGAAATTTGTCGAGAGAGCACACCATTTTTTTTCAGATAGATTGTTATCCATCCCAATATTATTCTACCCACTAATTTAAATTCGTAAAAAATAATTATAAATCATTTCCATAAAATATCATAACAACTTGTTGTTAGAGAACACGGCGTTTGGGACGGTCATAGTGAGATGCATTGTCTGATTTTGTACATTTTCGTTGAGAACAAAGAGTTCTTCACATGTAGCCCGTGAAAATGTGTCTCGTGGAGTGGAGCTATTTATTACTTATTAGACCCAAAGCAGGTTGTCCCCAACTTGGATAGAATCATATAGTAACTTGTCTTCCATTTTCTATTTTGTTTATTTCATGCTAGTGATTGTGACGTGGCTATATCATGGTGCCCACTTTTCAGTTTTTCGATTTTTGGCAAGTAGATTTTAATTATGGAGACAAAATGCCAAAAATTAATAATCAGATATATTTGCTAGTTATTTTTTGAAGGTGAATTTCTTTTACCGTAATTACATTTGACAGTGATTGAATTATGGACCTCCTCGAATTTATTTCCACAATGTATCATTGGATTAAATACTTAGCGGTTGTACAGCCAAAAAAAATTGCGCAGTAAGTAAATTGCAAATACTATATTACTATAAATATTATTTAAGAAAAAGTATCCTCCCCACTAAAAAAATTATACACTATTAACATAATTGATGATCTCGTATTTTATGATTTCTTGCTTTCACAAATAAAGACAAATTATTTATTCGAGTTCAACACGTTTAAATTTTAATTTAATCCAAATATTTTATGAATTTGCCATCAAGGATAATCTCCTTATGCGCGGTTAGATTTCAGAAATTTTTGTTTAATCCCTAGAGATTTCTCGCATGCGCGAACAAGGATAGATTCTTATACGAGTTTCATGCGCAAATTATACATCGATCTCTAGAGATTTCTAATCATTTTTTTGCAAGAACAATATTAGGTATTTTCATGAAAAAAATAACTTTTACCAGCAAATCCTATTTTCAAAGAAAAATTTACAAAAATATTTTCATTGTAAAACATATTTTAAAACGATCACAAAGTTAATAGGGTTGTGATATCAATGAAGGCTTTCGTGCATATATTGGATTATACAGTCAAAAAGATCGGAGTCTTAGAGAGAGACACAAATGTCGACGTTCATGTGTCACTTGTGTTGTGTGTGTGGTATGTTTGGCGTCTATGCAGTCGTACACTTTCATGTATTAATTGTGTCTCTGTCGTATGCTCAATTTTATGAATCCTATCATATATATATAACTTGAAAAGAGACCATCCAAATACACGTTGTAATCCAACACCATAAATTTATTCATATTAACATAAATCAGAATATGAATATATTCACTTAAAATTATATAAAATAAAATGCATGTTGTATCCTAGACAGTCTGTGATTATCTCTATCTTCACATATATATTTGCACAAATTAATCACAAAGATCGTAACATAAGCTTCTAACTAGCTCATCATAGCTCACATGTTCGAAACTATAGTTGGATTCCACAATCTAAAATTAGAGGCTTAAAGAGAGACATGAATATCGACATTCGTGTATCACTTCTATTGGTGTATGATATGTTTGGTGTCTATCGTGGTCGTACACTTTCATGTATTATTTGCATATCTATCGCGTGTTCTAATTTCAATTCCACAAACTTATCCTATATATAGAGCTCAAGAAGATACTATCCAAATACTTACTATAAACTAACACAACAAACCTTCGTATTCATTAAGAAATTCATTAATCCATTAATGATTTATATTATTAAGGGTGTATTCTTACAAATGCCAACACAAAATTACATTGTTACACAATCTTAAAAAATTATGTAAAATTACATAATTACTTAACATAAAAAAATTTAAAAAGCTAGATTAATTAAAAAATAGATTTAAAAAAAAAAGAAATCAATCCCAATGTACTACGAATTTTGTGGAGGTGCATCTTGCGTACAAAGTGATACAAGATGGAATCTTATATTAGCTTCAAACTTGCAAATAATAAAGATACTACAGAGAGTTCAAATTCCTCAAACTCTAAGACCTCTTGCACTGGTGTTTCTCCCAAACCCCAGGATGGACGCATGTGATGCACATTCTCTAGGCAAAAAAGTTGAAGTTCGAGAGAAACGCTCTGGGATGGCCATCCATCTCGACTTAGATGTCCACGTGGAATTTTTTTATTTTACTTCGTACAATTGAAATATTATTTATATAAATCAATTTTTTTAAAGATAGAATTTATGTTAAAAAAAAATTAAATTATTTGTAACTTAAAATAAAATAATTTGTGAATAACCATTTTTCTAATCCTTTTAATTAGATTTCAAACATTTAACATATTTTCAAATTCAATCTAAATTTTTATTTTCTTTTTCTTAGCTTCGTCTAGACCTGACCAAGAATTGAATATAATTCGTAATTCAATTCGTTTTGTTAATAATTCGATTCGTTTCGTATATAATTTGATTCGTCAACAATTTGATTCGAATTCATAATGGTAAGAATTGAATTCGATTTAAGATTTTTATAATTCGTCAAACTGGCAAATTTAATTCAAATTCGATTCGAGTTAAATTCGTGTTGAATTTGATTAAAATTTATATATAATATATATGTTGGTATAAAAAATCTCAAACTCAATTATTTACCAAACCTTAAATCTTAAATCTTTAAACCCTAAACTCTAAACCCTAAAATCCTAAAATTTTAATTCAATTACTTATTAAATTATAAACTTTAAATCCCAAATCTTAATCCTAAAGCCTTAAACCATAAACTTAATTATATACTATACCAATTTTTAAACCCTAAACCCTAAATCATGAAAACCCTTAAATTCCAAATCGTAAACAACTTATTTTTGCGCATTAAGTACAAATTCAAATTTTAATTTATTTATTTTTTCAAAAAATGTTAAACATTTATTTTTTATTTTTTAAATTTTTAATTAAAGATTTTATTTAATATTTAAGAATTAATTCTAATTCGATTCAAATTCAATTAGAATTCGAAGATTTATAATTCGTTTTCAATTCATTTTTGCACAAATTAAATATTATTTAATATTTAGATAATTCGAATTCAAACCAATTCGATTCAAATTCATTCGACTTCGAACCATAATCACCAACCTTCGTCGATCTTTCTTTTGTTAAAAAAAGAGTTTCAAATTTCAAATTCTAAATTACAAATTATATTTATAAAAATTTACGAATTTACGATGAAAAAAATAAAAATAAATTATGTTAATAATATAGATGAGAAAGCCTCCATATACGATGTACCAAAACAGAACCCAATTAGCAACATGCATCAAGCTAATAAATTTTAGGAGAGATCAGAATATTAGATAAAGAGCAAAAAATAGCTGGTGTCATTAAAATCAAATTTTAGGCACCACAGTTTACAAAAATACGCCATTCAGGCAGAAACTCCTTCAGTAAGAAACAACACGAGGAGCGGGTCTAAATAGAAATCGAGTCTTCCGAAATTAAAGTAAGAAAGTCCAAAACCAAGACCCGCGGGGGAATTTTGTTTTTCTTCATCATAATGAATCCGCTGCGTTCATCTCCCGCTTAGTCGACCTCCTCGATCTTGGGACCGGCACCGCTGCTACCAGATGGAGGAGCATCATCATCCATGCCAGCACCCATGTCGGCACCAGCACCACCTTGGTACATCTTGGCAATTATCGGGTTGCAGAGGCTCTCTAGCTCCTTCATCTTGTCCTCGAACTCATCAGACTCAGCGAGCTGGTTGCTGTCGAGCCACTGAATGGCAGCGTCAATGGCTTCTTCAATCTTCTTCTTGTCGGCCGCATCAAGCTTTGAGCTGATCTTCTCGTCCTTAATAGTGTTCCTCATGTTGTAGGCGTAGTTCTCCAGAGAGTTCTTCGACTCCACCTTCTTCTTGTGCTCCTCGTCCTCGGACTTGTACTTCTCTGCCTCCTGGACCATCTTCTCAATCTCGTCCTTGGACAGCCTGCCCTTGTCATTGGTGATGGTAATCTTGCTCTTCTGGCCGGTGGTCTTATCCTCAGCAGACACGTTCAAGATACCGTTGGCATCAATGTCGAAGCAGACAGTGATCTGAGGAACACCCCTAGGAGCCGGAGGAATGCCAGACAGCTCGAACTTGCCGAGCAAGTTGTTATCCCTGGTCCTTGTCCTCTCACCCTCGTACACCTGGATAAGCACACCAGGCTGGTTGTCCGAGTAGGTGGAGAAGACCTGCTCCTTCTTGGTGGGGATGGTGGTGTTCCTTGGGATCAAAACAGTCATAACACCTCCAGCGGTTTCCAACCCAAGAGACAGGGGGGTGACATCCAAAAGCAACAAATCCTGGACCTTCTCATTTCCTTCACCACTCAGAATGGCAGCCTGGACAGCGGCACCATAAGCAACAGCCTCATCAGGGTTGATGCTCTTGCACAACTCCTTTCCGTTGAAGAAATCTTGCAACAACTGCTGCACCTTAGGAATTCTAGTGGAACCACCGACAAGAACAACATCGTGGACAGTGCTCTTATCCATCTTAGCATCCCTCAAACACTTCTCAACAGGCTCCATGCACTTCCTAAAGAGATCCATGTTCAGCTCCTCGAACCTTGCTCTGGTGATGGTGGAGTAGAAATCAATTCCCTCGTACAAGGAATCAATCTCAATCGTAGTCTGGGCAGTGGAGGACAGAGTCCTCTTCGCCCTCTCACAAGCAGTCCTCAACCTCCTGAGTGCCCTGGGGTTGCCGCTGATATCCTTTTTGTTCTTCCTCTTGAACTCCTGAACAAAGTGGTTCACCATCCGGTTATCAAAATCCTCACCACCCAAATGAGTGTCACCAGCAGTAGACTTGACCTCAAATATACCCTCCTCAATGGTGAGGAGAGAGACGTCAAAAGTACCACCACCCAAGTCAAAGATCAACACATTTTTCTCACCAACGCTGGTGGCCTTCTTGTCCAAACCATAAGCGATAGCAGCAGCAGTGGGCTCGTTGATGATTCGCATGACATTGAGTCCAGAGATAACACCGGCATCCTTGGTAGCCTGCCTCTGGGAGTCATTAAAGTAGGCAGGGACAGTAACCACAGCATTCTTAATGGTGGAACCAAGATAAGCCTCGGCAATCTCCTTCATCTTGGTCAAGACCATAGAGGAGATCTCCTCGGCAGCAAACTGCTTGTCCTCACCCTTGTAGTTGACAACAATCATGGGCTTCTCTGCAGGTCCGGGAATGATCTTGAATGGCCACAACTTCATGTCACTCTGCACAGAGGCATCGCTAAATCTCCTTCCGATCAACCTCTTTGCATCTGGAAAACATTAATCAAAAACACAAAGTTAGTAAACTGTAAACCAGAAACTTCCTCTATCAATTAGAACGCTACTTCAATCACCAATTTAAGCCTAAGCTTCACTAGCTATGCTTGTACATTACAGTTATATTTACGATTTTCTCGAAATGTACTCTCCGCATCAACCATTATACAAGCAACAATTACAAAATCACATAAAATGAGAGGATCCAGCTAATCTCCTGCTTCTAATTACTCCAAATACATCAACACATACTAAATACCTAAAACTATACCAGAAATAAACTTAGTAACTTCTTCACAGTTAGAGACTACTAAAACAACTCGAACGTATACATTAACAGATCCCAAAGCCTAACAAACAGATCTCGAAACCTAACAAACAGATCTCGAATCCTAACAAACGGATCTCCAAACCTAACAAACGGATCTCCAAGCTTAGGAACTTTCACAAGCTAAACATAAGTACGGAAAGAAACGAGATCTCAGATCTGGATATCTCACTAACCGAAGACGGTGTTGATGGGGTTCATGGCGACCTGGTTCTTGGCGGCGTCCCCGATGAGGCGCTCGGTATCGGTGAAAGCCACGTAGGACGGGGTCGTCCTGTTCCCCTGGTCGTTGGCGATGATCTCCACACGGTCATGTTGCCACACGCCGACGCACGAGTAAGTCGTTCCGAGATCGATTCCGATCGCCGGACCTTCTCCTTTTCCTGCCATTACTTTTCTTAGCTAAGAAGGCAGGGAAGATTAGGGTTTCCGCGTGTGTGGGAGTGTTTAGTTATGGTAAAGTACGATAGTCTGGGAGGGTTTATATACCGAAGGGTAAGGAGGTCGGGTTCTGGAATGTTCTAGAGCAATCTAGACCGTTGGTTCTGCGATCCTATTGGACGGCTTGGATCCGGTTTAGGTGGGAGCGGGGTTTGGTTCGGCTGGGCTCTTTTTGAGGAGTAAGCGGCGGTTTTTCTTGACCTAGTTGTAGAAGTCAACTTCTATCTTTCTTCTTTTCTGCTGTGAATTGTTGAAGTTTACGATGCGTCTCTCCGTTCATTAAATTTGTTAGTTTAAAATTCAGATTAGATCTAGATGCGATCTAATTCATAAGTATGCTATAGTCCAATTCATGAGTATTAACATGAGTGTAATTGTACTTTACAAGTTCCAAAAGAGAGAACAAATGTAATGGAAAAATTGTTTATAATTGGAAAATTTCATTTACTTAGTATTGGACAAGATAGCATGGTATGAAAATAATATGGTCTTTTGTTTAATATTTTTTTATGAACGTGATTAATCGGACGATTACTTTGTCAAAATGTGTGCAAACTTCGTTATAATGGACTTCAAAAATAAAATATTATACGTTATCCTAATAATTTTTGGTTTGCTAAGAAATTTTTGACATATTGTAGCATATGTTTAATGGGAAGTATTATAGTTTAAAGAATGTAATCGGATGTCCATGGAATCACTTAATACTCGTGATGGAAAGAGCACTTCAAGAAAGCGAATGGAAGGAAATGTTTGGTGTTGTTGATGAAGAGCACTCGTTATAAATGGATATCATCAATTCTGCATCTTATTGATAGAGATGCTAAAAAAAGAAAATGGAAGGAAATGTTGTTGTTGATGAAGTTGTTATAGAAATTCGAGCATTAAGAATGACGGGAGAAATAGAGATTAAGTTAAGGAACAAGAAATTAGAGGTTGAGCAACTAAGAAAACAAAATAAAATAGAGAGGTAAAAAAAGAAGACCAAAACAAAACAAATGGAGATGAATCTAAGCATACTTAATACACTATTTGCAAAATAACACCTCCTCCTAAAGATGAAGAGACAAACCGCTATCTACTGTCCATTTTGTATGAAAAATGAATATTCATAATGCTCTCAAAAGTGATCTCATTGAGCATATTTGGTAAAATTTTGGAGACAGTAGTTAATTTGTAATTTGCATTAGTAATCTATCATTTTGTATTATCAATATAATTCGATCTATTTTCAATTTTTTTTTGTCTAAATAATATATTTTTTATTTTTGAAATTTAATTTTTAATGCAAAATACTAAATTTATATTTATGTATATTTCTAAAAGTTTACATGTTAACAAAATAATTTTAGATAATATCTGAATAAAAAAATTAAAATGAATTCGGTTAATGTCGTGAATAAGATATATATTATTATTTATTAGTTGAAGATAGATTGGGATAGGTGTGAATAAAAAATTGATTAAGGTGATTTGTGTTGATATGGATAAGTAAGAAATTAATTATTTATTCCGAGAATAACTATGGATGAGTTGTTTCGGAGATGCTCCTGCATTTACTCTTCAAGGTGCTGAAATATGAGACTGTATTAAAAATCTTACATTGAGGTTACGGGATTGTCTAAACCTACAATAACAATGATTGAACAATGTTTCACTTTTTAAATAGTTAATATTTTTAAAATAATAAATTATATATCTTTAGCTCCAAAGGTAACACATCCCATGTATTAGTCTTACTTTTATTTGTAGAGAATACCTATAGAAAGCAATTAATCAATGGATATTAAAAGAAGTGGGTGAATATGGTTCCAGAATTGGAACATCTAGTTATGGTTTTGGAGAAATCATAAAACGCATCCTCAATTTTTGGATCCTTGGCCATGGATCGAATCCAGTTTGTTGGTCTCTTGTTATCCGGTGGAAAAGAACCATGGTCACCCCTAATCGAACTTTTAAGGAGTGGCCGGCCGCTTGGTGACTAGCTCATCTAGCTTACCTCGTCTTCCGATAAGCTTCTCGAGAAAAAGTTCTATCGGCTACCTAGTTAGTTATGACTTTGTTCGACTGCCTTGATAGGGGTAGAGACAAACCATACAATCGAAAAGAGTCAATATCGAGGAATGATATTTATACTATCCGCAGTGCTCTCGAGGCTCTCGAGGCTCTTTCCTCCTCAATTTGATATTTGTAGTCACATTCTTACTTTGTTCTTGTTCTGTGTCCACACCAATTCTAATTTTTTATAATATAATTAATTATATCAAATTTCAATATAATTACAAATTAATTAAAAATTCTTAAATTAATTTTGAAGTAACAGAAATATTTTCAATCAAAAATTTGTATAAAATTACATAATTTATACAATTACAAAATTATATTAAGTTACAGATTTTTTTGTAAAATTACATATTTATATATTTTTTGTAAAATTACATAATTATAAAATTAAAATAATTTTTTTAATTACATTATTTTCTTAATTTTTGCCAAATTACATAATTACATAAAAAATATTAAATAACAAAAAAATAAAAAAAAATGTCAATTTTAGCGTGTTACCCAAAGCGTTCTATGCCTCTCTAACACGCAGAGCGTGGCACATGTATCCTCACCCTTAATTGGTGAATAATTACACACACCAAAAACAAAGGCATGACCACCCTGTGTCGCGAGGTGGTCTTTGAGGACTACTAATGAGACTCTGTACATGCTTTCGAGTTGGATATGAGTTTTGAGGCTTGGAGAAATAGTGACATGTGAGAACTCTGATATTGCTTTGATTCGTGGTAGAACATGGTCCCTTACCTCCAGTGAAAACTAGTTAGTGGGCTTCCCGCTTGTGGGGTGGTAGCAGGGACGGATCTACATGTAATTGCCCCCACAAAATTTTTTTTAGTATATATTTAACAGAAAAAAGAGTTTGACCTCATTAATATTGACTAATTTCCCCCTTAAGTTTTTTTTGTCTATTACATGAATTACATAAATATTTTGCCCCCATAGTATAAATTTTCTGGATCCGTTCCTCGGTGGTGGTCGCTTGGCTCCAAGGAAAACTAAGCCAATTTCGCTTAACTCTTGCTTGCATTTTTTCACAAGTGTAAGCTTACATTTATATTTTTTTTTTTGGAAATCTTAGATTTATATTTAATCGTCTATTAAGTTGCCAATGGAGCTATATGCACCAAATTGATTATGAATGCTGTACACAAGTTACGTAAAGAGAGTATCTGACTATCTTTCAAAATAATTTGTTGTTCGTACGGATACGAGTACTTGATTAGGATCGGGCTATAGTCGAGGCAAGTGTTAGACACTTTTTCCATAAGACGAGATTGCCCCGTATATTTCAGTGCGTACGGACTACGACAATCGTCCCCAAGATACAACAACTATCGGGCATTTCCAAGAACGTTGCACACGAACTCGAAACTTTCGGGCGAACCCTTATATACCCGGAACTTTTAGACTCACTTTTCTAGTATGTAGAACGGGGGAAGAGAAGAAGACGAACGATGCTAAGAAGTGCTATCGAATGCTGGGATGATTGACAAATGAGGAGGACCCCTCTATTTATAGGGGCTGGAGGGTGTCATCCCGAAGGGCCACGAGCAGAGGATGGATAGACACATCCTGTGGCCAGCAGACTGTCTCTTTCTCTGTCGTGTCTCTTCGGATGGCCTCTGGATAAGTCTCAGGTCCTTCGCACCCCTTCGGATGTACCTGACTGCCTTATCCTATCCTCGTGTCCCTTCGTCATTGGCTGACTGGGATCCTTACTCTCCTCTCGCATCCTGTCAGAATAATGGAGTTATCCATTTGGCCTCGCATCCTGTCGCATTCTGGGTTCCAGATCACTCTGAAATTTTCCAAAACTTTTCATGCTCCTCAGAGTTCCTCACGACGTGGCGAGCATGCGAAGTGTTAAGTGCACCATAATGCACCCAAGTACCCGCTCCTAGCCTCGAGCCCGTGTCCGGTCCTAGTCTCACTCCCGTGTCCGTGCTCGTGCTCGGACGGTGCTAAAGCATCGTCCTTGCAGTCAACGGAAAGTCAACCAAAAGTCACACAAAAGTCAACTGAAGGTCAACCTAGGGAGTGGTCAACTTCTTGAGAGTCAAGGAAAGAAATATCCTTATAAACTTGGAGAAATTCCTTGCTCTAAGCAATGTGGTACACACTTTCCCTTTCTTTCACTTTCTATTTCTTCCACTTGGGCTTTGGGCCTTTAACCCTTTTGGGCTTTATTTATTCCAACAATCCCCCACATGAATGAAGATCAATGCATGCAGACTCTAATTAAAATTTCCGACGTGTCATTATTGCATCGAGACAGGTAGCTTGCGGCTTTAAACCTTCTCTAGTAAAATATTATTGGATTTACTCGCTACTCAGTGAACGCGATGTCTTGAACCGTCAGCTTTTTGCGTAAACTAAGACAATAACATTTACATAATAATAACTCTAGTATATTTAGGTTCTCACATTGTGTCCTTTTCGGCCATGGACCATATCTTAGATTCATAAGTATTTTTCCTATTTGAAGCGGCCTCACTTCACACTTACATAGGTGATCTCCTATCGGAAGTATCCTGCCATACTTCACCTTCAACAAGGTATAGGAATCATTAAAAGCATAACACTTAACCTAGCCACACCTCTGCAGGTCAACACCTGGGCAGCTTCTGAGAATGAATTAGGTTCCAGGTGATTAACTGAACCCTCTATAACTTAGTTGTCTCGTTGAACCAAGTTCGTGGAATCTCCACTCATCATGGTTAAGTTACCGCTATGGATGTCCTTTAGTATGTGGACTTTAATCCCATTCCCCTTACTGCATTATACATTTAATCTCGATTGATTCCTTTCGTAAAAGGATCAGCTATGTTGTCCTTAGACTTTACATAGTTAATGGTGATCACCCCGCTTGAGATCAACTGCCTAATGGTATTATGTCTCCGATGGATATATCGAGACTTACCATTGTACATCGTACTTTGTGCTCTCCCGATTGTAGACATGCTATCACAATATATCAATACGGGAGGTACCAGTTTTTCCCAGTACGGAATGTCCTCTAGAAAGTTTCTGAGCCATTCAGCTTCTTCCTCAGCTTTGTCTAGTGCTATAAACTCCAACTCCATTGTGGATCAAGCTATGCATATTTGTTTAGAGGACTTCCAAGACACAGCTCCTCATCTTATGGTGAATACATATTCACTCGTAGATTTGGAGTCTTTCATGTCTGATATCTAGTTTGCGTCACTGTATCCTTTTAATATAGCTGGATATTTAGCATAGTGTATGCCATGGTTTATGGTATGCTTTAAGTACCGTAAAACCCTTTCTAGAGCTAGCCAGTGATCCTTTCCTAGATTACTTATGAATCTGCTAAGCTTACTAACTGAGTACGCAATATCTGGACGAGTGCAATTTGTTAAATACATCAAACTCCCGATAATTTGTGCATACCTCAATTGAGATAATGGGTCCCCTCGATTCTTAGCTAAGTGTAGATTTAAGTCTACCGGTATCTTAGCTGGAGGTTTGTCAAAAGCTTCGAATTTATTGAGCACATTTTCCACGTAGTGAGATTGTGTCAAGATAATTTTGTCCACTTTTCTAAAGATCTTTATCCCGTATATGACGTCTGCCAGACCCATATCTTTCATGTCAAAGTGATTTTTTAACATGTTCTTAGTTTTCACAATAACCTCGTTATTGTTTCCCATAATTAGTAAGTCATCCACGTAGAGACATACAATTACGTAAGCTTTAGGCGTGCCTTTAATGTAAACACATTTATCACACTCATTGATCTTGAAACTATTTGACATCATCGTCTTGTCAAATTTTTCGTGCTACTATTTCGGTGCTTGCTTAAGCCCATATAGTGACTTGACTAGTCGGCATACTTTATGCTCTTGTCCAGGAGCCACAAACCCTTCAGGTTACTCCATATATATCTCCTTCTCTAGCTCTCCATTCAGGAAAGCGGTTTTTACATCAATCTGGTGGATTTCGAGGTTATAGAGAGCTGCAACAGCTATGAGCACTCTAATTGATATGATTCTTGTGACAGGTGAATACCTGTCAAAGAAATCATATCCCTCCTTCTGTTTGAACCCCTTAGCTACCAATCGAGCTTTATACTTATCGATTGATCCATCAGCTTTGTATTTTCTTTTAAGGATCCACCTGCAACCCAAAAGTTTATAGCCCGGTGGGAGATCCACGATTTCCCACGTGTGGTTTTGCATAATGGACTCTATTTCACTATTGATAGTTTCTTTCCAGAGAGGAGCATCTGTACTCGATAATGCCTCTTGGATTGTCCTGGGTTTATCTTTTAATGCATAGGTTAAATAGTCTGGACCGAAAGATTTAGCTACCTTTGTCCGTTTGCTACGTCTAAGTTTATTGTCTTCCTGACTTGACCCTTGCGTAGTCTCGTATGCCCTTTTCTTAGGATTTCCTTCTTTTCTTTCCTTATTAGAAAAGATATCCTCAAAGAACGTTGCATTCCTTGATTCAATGACCATTTCCGTGTTAATTTCTGGGTTCTCACATTTGTGCACCAAGAATCGATAAGCACTGTTATTTTGTGCATATCTGATAAAGATGCAATCAATGGTCTTGAGTCATATCCTTACCTGCTTAGGTTTAAGTACTTCGACCTTTGCTAGGCACCCCCACACTTTAAGGTAACCGTAAGAAGGTTGTCTTCCTTTCCATAGCTCGTATGGAGTTTTGTCCCTTTTCTTGTGTGGCAATTTATTTAGAATGTAGTTAGCTGAGAGCACAGCTTCCCCCTACATATTCTGGGGTAAGCCTGAGCTAATCAACATAGCGTTCATCATCTCCTTAAGAGTTTGATTTTTGCGTTCAGCTACGCCATTCGATTGAGATGAGTACGAAGCAGTCGTCTGATGAATAATACCATGTTCTCGGCAAAGTTCCTTAAACGGAACTACATACTCTCCTCCTCGATCACTTTGGATCGTTTTGATTTTTACGCTGAGTTGATTTTCAACCTCACTCTTATACCTCTTAAAGGCCTCAAGAGCTTCGTCTTTACCTTTCAAGAGATATACGTAATAATATCTTGTGCAATCATCGATAAATATGATAAAGTATTTTTTTTCCGCCTCTAGTTTGCACGTGTTTCATATTACAAGTGTCCGTATGAATTAACTCTAAAGGCGTGATACTTCTTTTCACCGAATAGAAAGGTGCTTTGGTCATTTTAGCCTCCACACATACCTCACATTTATCGGAAGGGTTGAACTCTAGATTTGGTAATAAATATAAACTTACTAACTTTCTTATCGAGTTTAAATTTACGTGTCCTAATCTACCATGCTATAAATTAGAACACTCGGCCAAATAAGAAGAAGCTTTTATTATATTACGACCGTCAAAGTTAAACTTGCGGTGTACAGTTATTACATTCATCTTAAAGAGCCCCTTTTCTAGGTAACCCTTGCCTATAAATTGACCCGCTTTGGTTAGTACAAACTTATCTGACTCGAATACAAGCTTAAGATCAGCTTTGCTTAACGCTGAGCTAGAAACTAAGTTCTTGCGAATGTCTGGGACATGCAGCACATCATTGAGAGTTAGCTCTTTTCCTGAGGTCAGCTTCAGGACCACCTTGCCTAGTTCAATGATGTTAGACGTTACAGAGTTTCCCATGAACAGCTTTCGACTATTGATCAGCATGTAGTACGAGAACAACTCCTTGTTTGAGCAGACATAGCGAGTAGCTCCAGTATCCACGAACCACTCCCTCGGATTGTCCACTAGGTTGGCATTGAACACCATAGCTGACAGATCCATCTGGTCTTCGGCTAGATTGGCCTTTCCTTGATCGTCCTTCTTCGATAGGTGACAATCCTTAGCCATGTGGCCGGGTTTCCTGTAGTTGTAGCAAACGCCCTTGATCTTCTTATTCTTGCTCTTTTTGGGCTCTTGCTTCTCCTGCTTGTCCCCAGACTTCTTCCTCTTCTTGCTACTTTTACCTTCGGCGAGGTTCACGGTGCTTTTGGAGGGGGCCTTGCCTTGTTTGACTTCGGACTTTTGGTTGTCTTCCTCAATCCGAAGCCTTACGATTAGGTCTTCTAGGCTCATATCCTTCCTCTTATGCTTGAGGTAGCTCTTGAAGTCCTTCCAGAGCGGGGGAAGCTTCTCGATTACCGTAGCTACTTGGAAGGACTCGCTGAGTTGCATCCATTCGGCATAGATCTCGTGAAGGATCAGTTGCAACTCTTGCACTTGGTCAATGACCTTCTTGGAATCCACCATCTTAAAGTCGAGGAACTGCCCGATGATAAACTTCTTCGTCCCGGCATCTTCTGTCTTGTACTTCTTTTTGAGTGAACTCCATAGCTCCTTAGTGGTCTTGTGTACTGCGTAGACATTGTAGAGCGTATTGTCTAGTCAGACTAGTCCATTCAGGATATAGTTGCGGCAGAGGAAGTCACTGTGATTCCACGCATCGAGGGCGTTGATCACTTTCTGATCTTTCTCGTTCTCTGCGAGCTTTGGTGTGTCCTCTTTTAGGAATCGAACCAGGTTGAGCATGGTCAGGTAGAACGTCATCTTCTGCTGCCACCTCTTGAACTTGGTACCAATGAACTTTGCTGGCCTTTCGGTGTAGATAGTTCGCGGGTCCATAGTTAGAGCAACGGTGCTACTCGATGCCATCTTCAAGTACAATCTCATCTTACGATTGTTGTTCATACAGATACGAGTACTTGATTATGATCAGGCTATAGTCGAGGCAAGTGTTAGACACTTTCTCCGTAAGACAAGATTGCCTCGTATATTTTAGTACGTATGGGCTACGACAATCGTCCCCAAGATACAACGACTATAGGGTATTTCCAAGAACGTTGCACATGAACTCGAAACTTTCGGGAGAACCATTATATACCCAGAATTTTTAGACTCACTTTTTTAGTATGTAGAACGGGGGAAGAGAAGAAGACAAACGATGCTAGGAAGTACTATCGAATACTGAGATGATTGATAAATGAGGAGGACCCCTCTATTTATAGGGGCTGGAAGGTGTCATCCCGAAGGGCCACGAGCAGAGAATGGATAGACATATCCTGTAGCCAGCAGGCTGTCTCTCTCTCTGTCGTGTTCCTTCGGATGGCCTCTGGATAGGTCTCAGGTCCTTCGCACCCCTTCGGAAGTGCCTGACTGCCTTATCTTGTCCTCGTGTCCCTTCGTCGTTGGCTGACTGGGATCCTTACTCTCCTCTCGCGTCTTGTCGGAATATTTTAAGGCTCCTTAGAGCTCCTCACAACGTGCAAAGTGCCAAGTGCACCACAATACACCCAAGCACCCGCTCCCGGCCTCGAGCCCGTGTCCGGTCCTGGTTCCGTGCCCGCGCCCGCGCCAGAGCACCGTCCTCGCGGTCAACAGAAAGTCAACCAAAAGTCAACTAAAGGTCAACCTAGGGAGTGGTCAAGTTGTTGAGAGTCAAAGAAGGAAATCTCCTTATAAACGTGGAGAAATTCTTTGCTCTAAGCAATGTGGTACACATTTTCCCTTCCTTTCACTTTCTATTTCTTCCACTTGGGCTTTGGGCCTTTAGCCCTTTTGGGCTTTATCTATTCCAACATAATTTTGAACAAATGCTGAGATATATAACTTCGACAGAACTAATCGACAAATCAACGAGATGAATGCCATTAATTTACATTTTGGTGGGAAAAATAAGAGAGCCATATATTCATTAACGAAAAAATTTACTTTAGCATATTATAGATTAACTATTAACACATTACTTGTAATTGAAAATTCATCAAAATGGTCCATGTAATTTCAAAGGGACGTCACAGTTGGATGCTTGGCTGCTCGAACTGAAAACTATATTATTTGCGCTTACATGACAATGTGTAGTAATAAAAACTTTCAAAACAACACGTGATTTCTTTATATCTTTTTTCAAAAATCAACTACTCATTCACTTCTCTCTTTCCTCTCTCCCCCTCTTCTTCTCATCCCTTCTAGTCTTGGATTGAACATATGAGAAAGTTTGGAAAAGTTAAGGCAAGAGCCAAGCATGCAAGTCTCACTCATCACCTAACTTTATTTTCTTTGGTCAAGTCGTCGTGCACCAATCACTCGCTGGTAAAAGTCAGCAACCAGCCGACTCTAATTGTCATTTTTTGGGTGCCAATTGTCGGTATGCATGCATGTCGATCTCTGAACTTACCCCTACAGGCTATGCAATGAAAATATGTTCGGAATTATTACTGGACACAGTGGCAAGCTCATCTTCGTTCACGGTGGGATGACTTTAAAATCTTGGACACAGAGTAGGTATTAGTTCCAACTCCAACCAACAATTTATCACGAGCTCTACTTAATTTAAAATAGCTAGTTGAGGAGGCTCAATTCCATGGACATAGATTTTACAATTGTAATCCATGGAAACAAATGTTGGTGATATACAGTGTGCATCGATCGATGAGAATTGAAGTTATTGATGGTAACTTTTTGAGTTGTTAACCAAAGTCGCAAGTATGTAGGGTGAGCTAGTGTCCAAACTTCAATCGGGGCAGAAAAAATTGTTTTTATGGACTTGAAATGCGTAAATTGAATTAAGGTAAGAAAATTGAGTTAAATCGTACGATAGACAATTGACATGTCTTATTGGCAATCAATTTACTAGAAAGATTTATTGTTAAAACATAAAAATGTATTATTTATTTTAATCGGCTAAGAAGCGAGGAGATGTGATGCCTTCATTCCTAGAACGTGCATAATATGCACCAATTAAGGAGCGAGGACATCAAGCTAGGGTTGACATACGCAAGGCTCTTGCATGTTAACAAGATATTTATAAAATTTTTAATTATGTAATTTTTTTGAAAAATTATGTAATTTTATGTAATTTGTCAAAAACATATAATTTTATGTAATTATGTAATTTGGCAAAAAAAAAATACAATTTCATTTAATTGAAAAAAATTTAGAAAATGATGTAATTTTATTGAATTATAAAATTTGGCAAATTTTTGTAATTTAATATAATTATGTAATGTAGCATATAAAGTATGTAATTTTTAATTTAGTAAAATATATAATTTTATACAAATTCTTAATCGAGCATATTTTTGTTACTTCAAAATTAATTTTAACATCTTAATAATATTTGAATTTAATACAATCATCTGTATTAAAAAAATAAATCAGCGCTGACATGGATATGAGGATGGAGATTGTAGTCGAGACATGGGTGCAGGAAAAAATTGGGTGCAGGGACGAGACCGAAGTGCATGAGAAAGAAACTACACAGGCGAGGGCCAGGAGCACGAGTCTAAATAGTTTGAACACCTAACAAATATTTTTTGCAAAAATAATATAAGTATAAATTAAGGGTGAACTATTATCAGTATCCTCAATATGCAAAACCAAATAAACTTTGAAATTTTTTTACACAAAATAAATGAATAAAATTACACAAAAAACCACAGACGAATTTCATCGACCATAAAAAATTTAATGTGGCATGGAGATAAATGGTAATGGTCTTTCAAATACAAAAGTCAATGTCGCAAAATTATCAAACTTGACGGTGGAGATAAAACAAAAACAAGAGATGGTGGAGGTGAAATGGATTAGCAAAATTTTGATAGTAGTAAAGAGTAAAAGCAAACTTACGACTGATGATGATTTTTTAGGAATCAATATATTAGGAATTGGGGTACCAAAAGAACTTAACAAGTATTAAAAGAAAGAAACATAAGAAACTTGAAGTATTGAGAATCATACCACATATTGAGACACCTACAATTGAAACAAAAGAAAAAGAGATTACATAAAGAAGGAAAAAATTAGACTGGAGCAAAAGCAAAGGATAAAATCCAGTATTCGTAAACAAGGAAATGCAGATAGTTGCTTGGTCTACGCTTGTGCAGGAGTTTGCGAATCTATGTATAACTAAGAGAAAAAGTAAAAGTAAAGAAGATATGGTGAAATTGTATGTGGATGACATAGTTCGATGATATCTAGATAATCGAAAAAGAATTAAAGCCTAGCACGTGCTAGAAATGACTTGTATTGAAAATGATATGAAGAAATTCATAAGAATGAGATTCTAATAGACACTTGAGATATTTCACATCAGCTCCTATTTACCTCACAGATGCCAAAAAAAAAATAACATAATTAAGAGGTCAAGTGAAGCACAAGCAAAAAGTGGACATCCACAATTATCTGATTTTAGAACCAGTGAATGATGCAAAATTGTAACTTTATTGAAAAATTTCTTGCTTATCACTATTATTCTGGCCATTTGTTCATTTTTGTAAAGATAGATTTACCTAGGTCTCACTTCACATGAAGTTAAAGAACTAAGTTTTGCAATCTTTAATTTTAACTTCTTCGGTTAAATCATTGTGCACTAGCCACTATAGCTGGAGTCTCACCGATTTGCATAAATTTCGTTCGTTCTCTAAAAATTACCCTACAACCATGGTGTGTAGACATGTATGGAGCAATTTTTTCAAATTAATTTTTGGATTTGAAATATTTAAATTGATTTAAGATTGTAAAAATAGAATTAAAACTTTCAAAATTTTAACCGTGGCATGAAATGGAGACATGGGAGCAGGAAAAAATTGGGTGCAAGGACAAGATCGAAGTGGACGAGAAAGAAACTGCACAAGCGAGGGTCGAGAGCATGAGTTCGAATAGTTAGAACATCTAACAAATATTTTTTGCAAAAATAATATAAGTATAAATTAAGTGTGAACTATTATCAGTATCCTCAATCTGCATAACCAAATAAAGTTTGAAATTTTTTACACAAAATAAATGAATAAAATCATGCAAAAAACCATAGACGATTTTCATCGACCATAAAAAAGGTAATGTGGCATGGAGATAAATGGTAATGGTCTTTCAAATACAAAAGTCAATGTCGCAAAATTATCGAACTTGACGATGGAGATAAAACAAAAATAAGAGATGATGGAGGTGATATGGATTAGCAAAATTTTGATAGTAGTAAAGAGTAAAAGCAAACTTACGACTAATGATGATTTTTTAGGAATCAATATATTAGGAATTGGGGTACCAAAAGAACTTAACAATTCTTAAAAGAAAGAAACATAAGAGAATTGAAGTATTGAGAATCGTACCACATATTGAGACACTTACGATTGAAATGAAAGAAAAAGAGATAACATAAAGAAGGGGAAAATTAGATTGGAGCAAAAGCAAAGGATAAAATCCAGTATTCGTAACCAAGGAAATGCAGATACTTGCTTGGTTTACGCTTGTGCAGGAGTTTGCGAATTTATGTATAACTAAGGGAAAAAGTAAAAGTAAAGAAGCTATGTTGAAATTGTATGTGGATGACATAGTTCGATGGTATCTAGATAATAAAAAAAGAATTGAAGCCTTCCACGTGCTATAAATGACTTGTATTAAAGACGATATCAAGAAATTCATAAGAATGACAATTTAATAGACACTTGAGTTATTTCACATCACCTCCTTTTTACCTCACTTGCAAAAAGTGGACATCCATAATTATCTAATTTTAAAATCAGTGAATGATGCAAAATTGTAACTTTATTGTAAAATTTCCTGCTTATCACTATTATTCGGGCCATTTGTTTATTTTTGTAAAGATACACTTACCCAGGTCTTATTTCAGATGAAGTTCAAGAACTAAGTTTTGCAATCTTTTATTTTAACTTCTTTGACTAAATCATTATGCAATAGCCAATATAGCTGGAGTCTCACCGATTTGCATAAATGTCATTCGTTCTCTAAAAATTACCCTATAACCATGGTGTGCAGACATTTCTAGAGTAACTTTTTAAATTAGTTTTTGAATTTGAAATGTTTCAATTGATTTAAGGTTGTAAAAATATAATTAAAACCTTCAAAATTTTAACTGTGGCATGAAATGGAGACATGGGTGTAGGAAAAAATTGGGTGCAAGGGCGAGATCGAAGTGGACGAAAAAGAAACTACACAAGCGAGGCCAAGAGCACAAGTTCAAATAGTTTGAACACCTAACAAATACTTTTTGCAAAAATAATGTAAGTATAAATTAAGTGTGAACTATTATCAATATCCTCAATCTGCATAACCAAATAAACTTTGAAATTTTTTACACAAAATAAATGAATAAAATCACACAAAAACAATAAACAATAAACAATAAACAATAAATTTTTATGTTTTTTACACAAAAACCATAGATGATTTTCATGGACCATAAAAAGTTAGTGTGGCGTGGAGATAAATGGTAACCGTCTTTCAAATACAAAAGTCAATATCGTAAAATTATCGAACTTCACGATGGAGATGAAACAAAAACAAGAGATGATGGAGGTGAAATGGATTAGCAAAATTTTGATAGTAGTAAAGAGTAAAAGCAAACTTACGACTAATGATGATTTTTTAGGAATCAATATATTAGGAATTGGGGTACAAAAAGAACTTAACAAGTATTAAAAGAAAGAAACATAAGAGAATTGAAGTATTGAGAATCGTACCACATATTGAGACACCTACGATTGAAACGAAAGAAAAAGAGATAACAGAAAGAAGGGAAAAATTAGATTGGAGAGAAAGCAAAGGATAAAACTCAGTATTCGTAACCAAGGAAATGCAGATACTTGCTTGGTCTACGCTTGTGCAGGAGTTTGTGAATTTATGTATAACTAAGGGAAAAAGTAAAAGTAAAGAAGCTATGGTGAAATTGTATGTGGATGACATAGTTCGATGGCATCTAGATAATCAAAAAAGAATTAAAGCCTACCACGTGTTATAATTGACTTGTATTGAAAATGATATCAAGAAATTCATAAGAATGAGATTCTAATAGACACTTGAGATATTTTACGTCAGCTCGTATTTACCTCACAGATGCCAATAGAAAATAACATAATTAATAGGTCAACTGAAGCACAAGCAAAAAGTGGACATCCATCACATTTTCGAACCGGTGAATGATGCAAAATTGTAACTTTATTGAAAAATTTCTTATTTATCATTATTATTTTGGTCTTTTGTTTGTTTTTGTAAAGATAGACTTACCTAGGTCTCACTTCAGATGAAGTTCAAGAACTAAGTTTTACAATCTTTAACTTTAACTTCTTTGGTTAAAACATTGTGCACATATTTTAATAATCCACCTAAGGTTTTTTGAAGATATGTAGGTTAATCTAGTTATTGGGGCTTTTAAATTAGTTTTTGGATTTGAAATATTTAAATTGATTTAAGGTTGTAAAAATAGAATTAAAACTTTCACAATTTTAACCGTGGCATGAAATGAGACATGACAATCATATTACTATATAAATTTATTGTTAAAATAAAAATAGTTCTGCATTTTCCAAATAAGTAAATTTATCATGTTCAGTAGGTTAGGCACAACTAATAAACATCCCTTACAAAATCAAATAAAAGTAAAAATAGCATAACCATTGCCGTTTTATTAGTATCCCTAATAGAAATATACAAACATATTTCGCATGTTTTTGATACAAAATTAATCAACAAAATTACATTAAAAACAATAAATGGTTTTCATTGACCATACAAAAAATTAGGCATGTAATTGGGGCAGTGTCGCAGTGTTGGTGTGATTTTTGACACCGACACAAAAAAATTTAAGCTGCCAATTTTTAAACCATCAGGTTATTGGTTTTTCGGGAAACCATGGTTTGGTGGTTTCGTGTCGGTTTGAAACCATAAAATAATTTTTGAAATGATTGGACCAATTAGAGGCCCATTTCGGTAAGTCCAAAAATTTTAAAAAAAAGATATCCATGGAAATCAGCCTTCAAATGAGACCTAAAACAAACCTTGCAACATAAAATTACAATCCAAGTTCAACATCAAATTATAATCCAAGTTCAAGCTCAAATTACAATCTAAATTTCACAACAAAACAAGTCAAAGCTTCAAAGTTGGTTTAGATTATCTACAGCCTTCACAACGAAACAAAGTTCACAACGAAACAAGCCAAAGGCCAAAGCTTCAAAGTTGGTCTACTGTCTACAACCTTCAATTTTCAAACAAGCCAAGTTCAACCTAGCAAGTTTAATTCCAAGTTCTAGTTTTCAGTTTTTAGCCTCCGAGTCGTCATCTTTGCGTTATAATTCTTCCTCGAGTTTGGCATATTACATAAGTAATTAGATTAAAACTTCAATAGCCTAGTAACGAAACGTAAAAAAATAATGAGGTATGAATAAATAACTAACCTTCAAGTATTTTATTCTCATCCAATTCCTCCTCCTCGTCATTAGTGTGTTGGTTGACTCACAACAAATTTTGAGCACACACCAAAGCTTGCATGGTTCTTGGCTTCAATGAACTTTGGTGAGGGTCTAACACACATTTACCTGTATTGAAAGCAGATTCTAATACAATGGTTGACACTGAAATTGCTAGCACATCTCGTGCAATATTAACCACGAGTGGGTACTTAGCGCCGTTTATTTTCCACCACCTCAAGATGTCAAAAGTTTTGGAAGTGATAACCAATGGATCTTGCAAGTACTTGGCTTAATCGGATAATATATCACTAGACTTATCCGCTAAATTTTTTTTATCCCATTCATCCCAAAATTTCAAGCCAACTATGTCATCATCATCATCATCATCATCATCATCATCATCATCGTCACTAACATCTTCCTCATAGAATAAGCCTGTAGAGGCATGTACACAAGATCGACGTGAACGCTCTTCATATTGTAAATACAAGTGAGACTACATTGAATCTACTTGATCCGTATATGCATGCAATTGTGCTTCGGTGTATAATTTAGCAAGTTAAATCCTCACATACTTGTGCTTGTATTGAGGATCCAAAATAACAACAACATACAATAAGCCGTTAATGGATTCAAATGTATCCCAATACTTGTTAAATTTTGCTAACATGATGCCACTATTGGATCACTATTTAAGACACGCTTCTCAAGTACATGACACATGTCTATAAAATCATAAAAAAATTTATTGGATGTTACACTTGTATTTGCAGAGAATTTCCTTGTAACTTCATAAAACAACTTTATAAATTTTAATAAACATTTTGCATCTTTCCAATTATCCTTGTTAGGAGGCATGATAGCCATTCTTGCAAATATGTTTACCTCATCATCATCTTTACTCTCTTTAGGATCAATAAATATTGCAAAAATCTCCCATTATCTCTTTCATACTTTTAAGCTAAATCCAACATCAAATACGTGGAATTCCACATTGTATCCACATCCATACACAATCCTTTCTTGTAATTTAAACTCGTGGGTTTCACACAATCCTCAAATGCTTTTAGCATTGGAGCAAAACTCACAACATACTTTGCAGCCTTGCGAATTCTCAAAAGAGATTGAAAAATCTGCCTCAAACCACTTTTAACAACCAAATTTAGAATATGAGCATAACACCTCATATGCAAGTGTGCATGATTAGCTACTATATTTTCAACTTATAGCCAATGGATGATTTTAAATTATGAATCACTGAATCATTTGGAGAAGCATTATCAACTATGATGGCTAGAATCTTGTCAATACCCTACTCAATTAAACATTGCTCAATATAATCTCCATTTGTCACTCTTTTGTGATCTTCAATTTGACAAAAGTTTAAAAATCCTTTTTTGATACTTCCAATCCTTGTCAATCCAATGCCCAGTTAAACACATATAATTCATTGTTTGGATTGAAGTCCAAGTATCAGTTGTAAAGCTCAACCTTTGACCCTTCAACGATTTTTTCACCTTTGCCATCTCTTCAAGATACATTTTATGCAATATTTAGTCATAGTTGTCCTACAAGGGATATGAAACCTAGGATTCATGTAATTACTATAGGCATTAAACTCCTCACCCTCCATAATTCTAAATGGCAACTCATCTTTTATTACCATCATTGGCAAATATTTCTGGCCCCCTTCTTGACTAAAGGCAATGACTTTAAGTTGAGCTACACCACCACTGTTCACAGATGATTCAAATGACAAAATGCTTTGTTTCAAATCTTTCTTAGGATGCTTCAGGCATTTATCCTTAAGGTGAGCCATCAATGCACTTGTTCTATTCCTCTTAGGATTACATAAGTATTTCTGTCCATAATGATTGCAAGCAGCCTTTTCTTCACCTTCTTGACAATTGGAAGCTAGAGTAAAGTGCTCCTATGTTGGACTAGTTTTTCTCCTACTCTTATTGCTCTCTGTATTATCAACTGAGTTCTTTCTTTTGGAAGCTAAATAGGGTTTCATGAAAATATTACCCATTTCTTCTTACTGGTCAATTCCTCTAGTACCACTTGGCTGCCCAAGCTCCTTTCGCACACTACCAATCTCGATCTCCTTTGCCTATAATTCAGTTAAACCTAATTTATATAAGAACACCTTAAATAGAGAGCTTAAGTTCTGTTAGTTTTGTTAGTTTTATGATTTTTATATTTGAGCTCAGTCAACTGGAAGAACACACACGGTCAAGTAATTCAAAGACATCCTAAAAAACACAAAATTATTATTAATTGTTTTGGTCTATAGCCCGTTCAGACGCAACAAATCACTGGTATGATGTATACCGCACCCCAAACCACACTGTAAGAGTATTGGTGTTGGTTTCACATCGATCCAACCATTTATGCCACAGGTTGAAATTTTGTCAGTTTGTCGGGGTTGGTGTTGGGGCGGTTTTGCAGTTTTAAGCTCTGCCCTACAAAAAGTTAATGTGGCATTAGTAAGGATAAAGATCCTTGAAAACATAATTTGAGACCAAACTATCAAAAATATTAATTGCTAAAGCTTGGTTGACCGACTGACGGACGTGAAGAAAGTGTAAAAAAACGTTCAATGGAAAAAGTACACTTTACCTACTTGTGGTTTTGTCCATTTCGCGTTCAGGCCGTGTGGTTTACTTTTTTAATTTGGTTTCTATAGTTTAAAATCTTTTAGAGTATACAGTCCTTACCTGAATGACTGGGTTAAGTCATCTAATTGGCATGCCACATAGGCGCTGACTGGATACATGACAAAATTATGTATTTATTCACTAATTGGACGTAACCACGGAGAAGCTAACTCCTCCTCCTCGAACCACCACGACGACACCACCCATGGACTTAACCACAAAGAAGCTCATCCACCTCTACACGACCTACCATTTGGTTACATAAATAAAATAATCTCGAGTGATAATCCACCGAAATCACATTGGCTTATTCCATATTTAAGATCACTGCCGCTAAAGCCTCCACCGCTGGATGCCTCCTCCTCCTCGGTGACACCAGACTCATGTCCCTATGTTACTAATTCACTACCCGGTGCTGGAATAGCTTAACTCATTCACTAGTGTACTATCCTTCCTGATCCAATTTTTGTCCAGCCACGACAAAGGAATGAAAGATAAAGTGCGTGCCTCCGGAAGACAAAACAGCGCCGTCCTCGTCTTCCTCTTTATCCTCCTTTCGGTGAAGCCTCGACTCCTCTTATAGTTGGTGTTCGCTCCTTGACAGGGTAGGTTTACTGGAAAATGCCTACTTGACCTACCTCAAGCTCACCGACTCCAACGCCTTTTGCCTCGTCGGTGGGAGGTAGAAGATATTAGCAGCAGAAACCCTAATAAGGGGAAAGCTTCTTTCTGTTTCGAAAGTTAGGGTTGCGGTTTGGAAGGAGAGGGAGATGAGAGAGAAAGGGGATTGGGTGGAGGAAATAAATGTCAAGATTAAATTGAAAATTTGCCATCTCTCTAGTCTGCCGTGCCACGAAAAAAAATTGATTCTGTCATAGCCTAGGTAGCACGCTAACTACATAAATTAACCTAGTCATTCGGAGATGGGTCGCATGCTCTAAAAGATTTTAAACTATAAGGACCAAATTACAAAATTAAAATCACACGACCTCAACGCGAAATCGATGAAACCACGAGTAGGTAAAGTGTATTTTCCCTAAAATTTTCGTTTCAAACAGATTTTTTAAACATTTCGTGCGGCGTCGACAAGGCCCGTCAAAGTAGGAAAAGCAGCTGGACGAAACTAAATCCAGGCCGTCCACTAAGATCAAAAACCAGACGGCCTAGATCGTTCTGGGCCCCACAAGAACATTCCAGAACCCAACGACCCTAACCTTATATAAGCCCTCCGCACCCTCCCAGCCACAGTATAAACAAATCACTTTATTCTTTCCCCAACCAATTACAAAACACAAAAGCGAAAACCCTAGATTCCCCAATGGCGGCGAAAGGAGAAGGTCCGGCGATCGGAATCGATCTCGGGACGACGTACTCGTGCGTCGGCGTGTGGCAACATGACCGTGTGGAAATCATCGCCAACGACCAGGGGAACAGGACGACACCGTCTTACGTGGCGTTCACCGACACCGAGCGCCTCATCGGAGACGCCGCCAAGAACCAGGTCGCCATGAACCCCATCAACACCGTCTTCGGTTAGTCCTCTTATCCAGATCTGAGATCGTCATTATTTTATAAATAATTAATTTAGATCTGTTGGAATTTTGATTCACGTATTCTGGAGAGTTTGATGAGTCAGTTATTTATGCTTTGAATTAAGAGAATAACAATATTATTGCTTCGTTTTTATTAATCTGATAAATATTTTGCTAACATTTGTGAGGTTATGGAATCTATGTTTAAATAATTATTTAGATTTATTGCTTAGGAGATATCGTCAGATTGTCTCTTATTGAAAATACCGAAGCTATCAATCTGATATTTGTTTCAAGCATTTGCTTAATATTGTAAAATAGTTATATCTAGAAATTATTTGGATTTATCGTTGAAGAGATCTTGTTAGATTTTGGACAATGATATTTAGTTGTCTGTTTTATTGAGTTAAGATGCGTGTTATTTTACATGTATGTACAACCTATATATATTAATCAAGTGTCGCTTAAGTGCTTTAAATTTGACCGTTCATACAGATGCGAAGAGGTTGATCGGAAGGAGGTTTAGCGACGCCTCTGTACAAGGTGACATGAAGCTGTGGCCATTCAAGATTATTTCGGGACCTGCGGAGAAGCCCATGATTGTGGTCAACTACAAGGGTGAGGACAAGCAATTTGCCGCGGAGGAGATCTCCTCAATGGTCTTGACCAAGATGAAGGAGATTGCTGAGGCTTATCTTGGATCCACCATTAAGAATGCGGTGGTTACTGTCCCTGCCTACTTCAATGACTCCCAGAGGCAGGCCACCAAGGATGCTGGTGTTATCTCGGGGCTCAACGTGATGCGAATCATCAATGAGCCAACTGCTGCGGCTATTGCTTATGGCCTGGACAAGAAGGCGACCAGTGTTGGAGAGAAGAATGTGTTGATCTTTGACTTGGGTGGTGGTACTTTTGATGTCTCTCTGCTCACTATTGAAGAGGGTATCTTCGAGGTCAAGTCTACTGCTGGTGACACTCATTTGGGTGGTGAGGATTTCGATAACCGGATGGTGAACCACTTCGTTCAGGAGTTCAAAAGGAAGAACAAGAAGGATATCAGCGGCAACCCTAGGGCACTCAGGAGGTTGAGGACTGCTTGCGAGAGGGCGAAGAGGACTCTGTCCTCCACTGCCCAGACCACGATTGAGATTGATTCCTTGTACGAGGGAATTGATTTCTACTCCACCATCACCAGGGCCAGGTTCGAGGAGCTGAACATGGATCTGTTCAGGAAGTGCATGGAGCCCGTGGAGAAGTGCTTGAGGGATGCTAAGATGGATAAGAGCACTGTCCACGATGTTGTGCTTGTTGGTGGTTCCACTAGGATTCCGAAAGTGCAGCAGTTGTTGCAGGACTTCTTCAACGGCAAGGAGTTGTGCAAGAGCATCAACCCCGATGAGGCTGTTGCCTATGGTGCTGCAGTCCAGGCTGCCATTCTTAGTGGTGAAGGAAACGAGAAGGTCCAGGACTTGTTGCTTCTGGATGTTACCCCTCTGTCTCTTGGGTTGGAAACTGCCGGTGGTGTTATGACTGTTTTGATCCCTAGGAACACCACAATCCCCACCAAGAAGGAGCAGGTCTTCTCCACCTACTCGGACAACCAGCCCGGTGTGCTTATCCAGGTGTACGAGGGTGAGAGGACGAGGACCAGGGATAACAACTTGCTCGGCAAGTTCGAGCTGTCTGGCATTCCTCCTGCTCCCAGAGGTGTTCCTCAAATCACCGTATGCTTTGACATTGATGCCAATGGTATCTTGAATGTGTCGGCTGAGGATAAGACGACAGGGCAGAAGAACAAGATCACAATCACCAATGACAAGGGCAGGCTGTCCAAGGAGGAGATTGAGAAGATGGTCCAAGAGGCTGAGAAGTACAAGTCCGAGGATGAGGAGCACAAGAAGAAGATCGAGTCCAAGAATTCTTTGGAGAACTACGCCTACAACATGAGGAACACGATCAAGGACGAGAAGATCAGCTCGAAGCTGGACGCTGCTGACAAGAAGAAGATTGAGGAAGCCATCGATGAGGCTATCACTTGGCTCGATGCTAACCAGCTGGCCGAGGCCGACGAGTTCGACGACAAGATGAAGGAACTAGAAGGTATCTGCAACCCGATCATCGCAAAGATGTACCAGGGAGGTGGCGGGCCGGACATGGGTGGCATGGACGAGGATGCTCCACCATCCGGTAGCAGCGGTGCTGGTCCCAAGATTGAGGAGGTCGACTAAACGGGTGGTCCCATTTCGATTTATGATGAAGAAAAGTAGACCAGGCGTCGGTTCCTTTATGTAGGCGTTTATTTTCAATATTTGGATTTTAGCTGCTGATTCAGAACTGGTTCTGGTTGTTCTATTTTAATCTCAAATGGCCAGTCATTCTTTGGCGGTTTTCCCCACATTGCTTTGAATATTTTCCTGCTTACATTTATGCGATTTGTTTTGGGTCCTTTTGGAGGCTAGTTTCCATTTGTAATCTTCGAATCGTGTGACTCATCTAGAATGGTCGGTAAAGCAATAGTGACATACGGAAAGAATAAATCATCAAATTGTATTCACCTCATCAACTGAAACCAAAATTTCCAAATTTCAAGGATTCCTAGGTCAATAAACACGCAACTGTGTTTTAAGCGACTAACTATGTTACAAGTAGTTTAACACTGTAATAATATTCTAGAATATTACATTTTGATAACGTGCAAAAATCTAGGAGAGCATCCACTACCTGGAGGTTCAAATATCTCGGAGAGAGTCAATAAATTTTTGAGATTAGTAGCTAAATAAGTTAAACGAGTTTAAATTTTATATGAAATGATATTGTTCAAAATTATAATCGACGAAACATAAATAAATAAATGGAACTAGCAAGCCAGACGTTGGACGTCGGCAATTTCTTTACGGTGGTGATTGTTATTAGTGTTTTTCTTAATTTTTCGCATATATCAATCTCGCTTCTACACTTAAGTTTTTTTTTTCTTGTACTCATGAATTTTCGTTTATGTATCTGCGTCAGTTCTGCTTTATTTTTTTGATATATCTAATTGTATTAAATTATAATATGATTACGAATAAACTTAAAAATGTTAAAATTAAAATTTATACCAAAGTAAGAACATATTACATGAAAAAGTAAAAAAAATATATTAAAATAAAAAGTACATCAATTACAAAGTGCACTATTAACTTATCTATATAGTGTTGCGATATTAACTTTTGTTTAATTTTTTCTTCTCGAGGGATAATATTTTCTCTCGAGTAATTCAAAGATTTCAATATCGATACATTCATTTGGTATTTTTTGGCTTCAACCTTTTTTTCTCGTCGATTTTTTCTTTTTTCTTGTACTTTTATGGCGAGTAACATCTCTTGTGCAATAGTTTTCGTATTTATACAGGTGATTCTCATTTTTTCTAGATGTGTAGATTGCACACAATTATTATTGCAAATGCTGGTTCTTTTCTTTTTTATGCTCTCTACTTTTTGGTAGCATCTAAGTCAATTGTACATAACATTGATCCTTCGGTCATTGAAATAGGAAGGTTCGAGGGAATGAATAATCTTTCTCTTCAATGTTTCATGCTCTTTAAGAATTTTTACTACTTCTACATCCTTTGACTCGTTCGGAGGACTAAATATTGAGTGCAATAATTCAGAGTTCTAATTGAGATGTTTGCGCATTACTTTAATAAATACATGTAAGTCAATATTTTTTCATGGTGCTTACCAACATATATTTGATGAGCTTCTATTACCAGATCTGGATCGATCTGTCCACTTTGCTTTCGTCGAGATGCATGAGTGTATGCCTCAAATCCACCAGTTGTAATTTTAACTAAACCATTTATGATGATTTTTTATCTACTCCGTGTTTCTTGATTAATTTTAATGGAATTTTTTTTCTAGCTTGGTCAAACATTTTTTAGATTCGACTACAAAGTCCTTTCTCCTTTGACCTTTGTCAATTACGGCATTTTCATTGTTTTATTTGTAAGAATACATTGAACAATGGCTTCTTTAACACTCCCTGATTTTGATGTTGCTCTTTCATTATATTTCATAGGGGACATATCTCCATGTGTATCTAGAATAAAATTGTGAAAAGATTGTATAGTTTTGAAGAAAATTTGATTAAAATTTTGGTGGATATTGGAAAAAATTTGAGTGTAATTCTTGTGAATTTTTGAAAAGATTTGAAAAATATCCTGGTGGTATTAGACAAAATTTAGTGTAATCTTTGTGGATTTTTAAAAAAATTGATTATAATCTTGTTATATTTTGGGTATAGTTCGGTTATGATATTGGTAAAAAAATTGTTGTGAATTTGGTGTGTAATTAATAAAATTTGGTTGTGATTTTAGTAAATTTTGGTAAAAATCCGGAATTAGAGAAAGATTTTAACTAAGGTGAGAGAATAAGTTGAAAAATTAAAAGCTAAAAACTCTTTACTTAGACTAATGATCCAAGTATTTTCCAATCATTTTCTTGACTAAATTGAAAGGAGTCCATATTTTAAAAATAAAACAGAGAAAATTATTGAAAGATGAGAGGATATTTTATGAATTAGTAAAGAAAAATTAAAAGATAGTACCTATATTTACAAAGTTTTGAAATGATTTTTGACGGCAAAAAAATATAATAGAGAGAACTATAGAAAATACATGCAGATCAATTGGATTGTGCTATGCAGACAGAGGCGTCGCGTGACATGGTGGCGCTGACGCTCTCGCATTTTGGTTGGTCCACGTGACACACACTTGCAGTGGCTCATCTTAGGATTTACCGGATGTTGGGCTTACGTCCAGATGATGAATAAAGCCCGTGAACTATTCAAACGAAACATGTTCTGCAGCTTATAAGGCCTTTGAACTTGCAGCTTTTACTCTAATTCTGGATTGGGCCATCGAACTAGTCCATTATTTTGTTTAACGAAGTTCTCGTTTTGTTTTGCTCGAATCTGAAACATTGGATACAGTAGGTGTCATATATTAGATGGTTAAAAAAACATTAATATGCATATTCTACGAAGAACGAATATTATGGGGAAGGCGGTTTGAGGTTGAAATGTACTACGGAAAACAAAGTAATGGATAACAAAAGCTGCAGAAAGTAAATCAAACGTTCTTTTTCTCAGTAGTTGCATGGAAACGAGGAAAAGTTATGATTCTTCTAGCCACCTTATTGATCAGACAGAGAGAATTAGATTCCAGCGTTGCTTTAGCCGACATTAAATAAAAAAATAATTTGAGATATTCTTTTTCGAGAGAGATCGAAACAATTTTTTTATTATATATATTTTCGATATATAGGTAAATAAAGTGCAGTTTGAGTTCAATCCCATGCCAGAGATTTATAGTTGTTACGATGAGACTAAATACCATATTCGACTTGCCAATATATCCATCAATTTTATTTTACTATATTACAGTTTTTATAGTTTCCTGATAAACTTACCTAGTAATTAAACCTATTATTGGGGATATTTTTGTCTCTATATATATATATATATAACTACTTTCCTTTCCATCTTCTTTTATTTGAGATTAAAAAAATTGCACTATTTTTTCCCTTCCGTTGTTTCTCTAATTCTCTTCCAAATAATAGAAGATTCTATCTTCCTTTCCATTATATTGTCGAAAATATTATCTTGATGCTAATAAAATCACTTTTACGTATAAAAGAAAGATTTGCTAGGAAAAGTTTACGACGGAGGGTGAAAAAAGCTATGTGCGTAGACCCCATGATCCATGCATAATAATGCAGACAGAACCTCTTTGTATGGACCACATGCTTATTGATAATTCATACAATCAATGTGAGAAATTTATAGTTTTGGTCCACACGTATTTGGAGATTTTACCATTTTTAAATACAAATTACAACTTTTTCCAAAACAAATTCTTCACGGTGATTGAGTCTGGGATGAAAATTTCATGTTGATATTTAGACAAAATCAAACTTCACTATTTTCTATGTTGGAGTACAACTTAAACTCAATTGCCTATATTAGTTGGGGAACCTATTTTGTATTTTTCTGTACATTTTGTCCGTTTAAGCGTTACATATGTCGAATCCTATATAATGGTAGTTGAAATTTATATAAATTAAAAAAACACAATATTCATATCAATGGCGTAATACAATCTTCCTGACTTATATCTCTTCTATTCAAGTTTCTCTCTTATTCTCTTCCTCTCCAAATATCTCTCTTTTGTTCTCATCTCTCAAACCTCTCCGACGACACCCTTCTTGCCAATGGGCTTGCAGTTAAAATAGCACAAAATGTTCTAATTATTTTGAAGGTCTAAAGAAACCTAGCAAATTTTATCTTTTAAAAAAACTCACCCTCATAACTTCTAATTCTAATAAAATCTTTTTATTACAATGTCGAAATTATCCAATCGATTTGTAATTTATAGATTACAATTCAGAAAAATCTCCGTCCGTGAAGGAACATCCAGCTAAGCATTATGGGTGTGGAAACCACACAAATAGAAGACAAACTTTACGACCGACATGTTTTTTTTTTTTAATTTACCATATACTTGAGCATTTATGAAGTAAATTAATAGAGATTAAACAGTAGTGACAAAGCCTACCTACCTAATTTTGCCACAATTACAGATTTCGTCAAATAATGAATAAACTTGTTGGTCTTAACTCTTATACCGATTAGATTCCCGTAAAATTAGCAAAGAGAGGAGAGCGTCGTATCCAATTTTAGGCAATTTCAAAAAATCATATATATTTTTTTATTGGTACCCGTCTTGGATGTATAAATAAGTAAATAACACACCATGTATGTTCAGTTGAAAACTTATATTTATAGTCACGAGACGATCTGGAGGTACAAAAATATATATACAATACTAGACCTTGGCCCTAAATTTAGTATCTATACTACCACGCCAATTGCCAAAATCCAAAAGAAGCCCAAGCAAAGCCAACATAGAGAAGATGAACCGATATGCAATAAAAAAAAATTCTCACTCAATTAGGAATTCGGAATCTTAACGTTTTAAAAAACCTTGGTAAGATAATTCTTGACGTCAGTTCACGAGGTGGGGACCATATGAGATGAAAGGGGAAGGTACAGTCCTTTGCATATGATCAGAATTCAGACCAAACTTTTTCCACCGACCCAGATGGAGATGTGCTTGTATTTATGATTTCGTGGAAGCCTATTTGTGGATGGGGACCACCTTCCCCTCTGACGTGGCACGTGGAAAAAGCGGCTCACCGGTCCGACCGCCAGCATCTGATCACGATCACTCTGTCCACCCCACTATCCGGCGGCTTGGCCAACCACCTCCTCCACCTTTGGTTGTCCCAGCCCTAACCTAACCCAGAAATTCTGGAGCCAGTTCAGTTGTTCGATTGTTTATCAACTTCAATTGTTTTGAGGTTTTGAGTTCAACATACGAATTCTAACACAGAGATAATTTGGAGAGTCAGTATAATACTAAACATACTCAAATTGTTTTAAAATTTTGTGTCAAATTTATAGATTTCATTAATTTTTTAGTAGATCAATTTCTAATTTTAGTAAGAATATACATCAAAAAATATGTTTAATTATAAAAAAAATGAAGTGGGACAAGAAATCATGTGGCTTTGCGACTCTAACACGACATTAGACTGGTCATACTAATTTTATCATTCTGTGTCTATATTTGTTCTTGACTCTAAATTCATCATATATTTCATTTTGGTCAAACCAAAATCTAATCATTGTTAAGATTATTATATTATTAATTTAAAACTATTTTTTTTCTAGTGTGAAAATTTTACTTATCATTGTTTTCAGATTTTTCTGAGTATAGAGTATGATAAAATTAGTCGACAGATCCAACCTTTAAACTTATTCATAGTAAAGAACATGCAAAAGATGCTCATGTTATAAAAGGTACTCCTTCTCATTGTTCAAAAATAACAAGTTACAAGTGTTGTGGTTTGTAAATTGTCAATCATGAGTTGACCAACATTTAAACTTCAAGTTGGCACTTAATTATTATTATTTCTTTGAGAACCAACCATTTTTTAGTTTTCCCCTGTTTATTGTTTTAACATTTGGAAATTGATATGAAGTTATATTTTTTCCTCGTTTGACTTTCTTTTCAATTGTTACTCAAACTCTCTGTATGAACGGGTGGTTGACCGCCAATATAAATAGTGGTTCAGTTTTTAATTTATTTTAACCATGAGCATAAGAATCTATGTTCGCAGTTCTAAGTACAGTCTCATGAATAAAAATCGAACCCTAAGTAGTAAGTTTATGTTGGGTAATGTGAAAAACCTAAAAACTCATAGATATTACGAGTTTTTGAATTCTAAGTTGAACATAACTAATTTAATATAATATCATAATTGATTTGATATTCGTTATTATTCACACGATTCATATTTTATCCCAAATTAATGTAGTGTGTAAAATTCAATCACTTAAGTTTGCGTAAAGAATATGTTAAGATTAATATATTATTATTTGCATGACCGATAACAACTTTTAACTTTATGGTAGTATCACGTGCTGGTATCTCATGGCTTTAACTGTTTAGCAAATAACGAATTTGTTTTTGTTACCAAAATAAAAATAAAAATAACGAATTTGTTTTATATTTTAGTATCCATGCCTTTATTTTCGGGAAAACATCTATTGATGTGTATATTTTTCAAGTATAGAAAAATAGTTAGTAACAGATGGACATCCGCTGGAGCTTCTGGGTGTATTCAATTCTTCATCCATCAAGAACTGCAAACTCTCTTTCAGCTCAGGCGTTAATATTTCTACACTTTAGTATATATGGCGCCAATATTAATCACATGAAATAGCCAATAAAATACCATACTGATGATAGTGGTAAAATGCACTTTCCCAAATGATAAATGCGTTAACGAATTCCGGGATTCTAGTTTCAATTCCCAGCGAGCGTAATAATTAGGAAAAAGTACACATAAGTACCCTGTAGTATATCCATTTCCAAAAACAGACCATGTGGTTTTAAAGTTCCAAATTCAGTACCTGTAGTTGTATTTTTGGGATAATTTCGGTCCCGGGCAGCATTTTAGGCTGACCGACCACCTGTCTACGCCACATCATCGCCATGTCGTTGACACATCATTTTTTCTTTCTTATTTGTCTGAGTGATTTGGCTTGACAAATTATTATTTCAGTCCCATTTTGAATTAAATTAAACCAATAACTCATATTTACTTCTTCCTCTCAGTCATCTTCTTCCTTCTATCTTCTATCCAAATTAAGCACTAACATCCAATTTGAACACAAACATCAAAATTAGGGTTCGAAGAATGGGGCTTTTGTCCAAAAACATTCTACATCTTTACGGAGGGTAGAAGTCCTCGAGCTGCCACCACGAGCTCCGACCACGAGCTACTGCCGGTGACCACAATTTGTGAGAGGAGAAAGCAAAAGCAAAAAACCCAGTTGACTTCGGTAACCACGAGTTCCGACCACAATCTATCACCGTCAGAGGAGGAGGACCAAGAGGCGTGGCCATAACCAATCACCGTAGAGGTTGACTTCGGTTCAGTCACCGGAGAAGATCATCTTCTCCCTCGCCTCCTCCGACGTCGTCGAGTCCCACCGGAGGATGACTCTCTCCGCCTCCTCCAGACTTCCGCTCATTCTCTCTAGCGGTTCCATTTCTTCTTATTCTCTTCTTCTTCTCAGAGCCGGAGACAAATAAAAATAAAGAGAATTAATAACAGAAGAGATGGAAAGGGAAGGAAAGGGAATCAGGAATTATTGGTGAGAGGTAAGGTAGAAGAGAACTTTAATGTGGATGGGTATTAAAGAAAATAAATAAGAGAAGAGATGGTGACTGGGAATCAGTTTCTAATTAAGTATTAGCAATGGGATTTTTTTAGTGTAAATGAGCATTTGGTGTCGAAGGTGCTTGGTGGGTGATAGAGATGCTGGGTTCTTTGGATTGGAGAGAGAAGTGGGTTTTTAGGATGGAGATGACTGATTAGGTTAATTTGTTAGTTCGTTAATTAGGTTAGTTTGTTAATTAGTTTAATTAGGTTGATTAGGTTTGTAAATAATTATAATTCAAAATATGACTGAAACAATAATTTGCCAAGCCAAATCACCCGGACAAATTAGAAAGAGAAAATGACGAGTCAAAGATGTGGCGATGACGTGGCGTAGACAGGTGGCCGGTCAGCCTAAAATGCTGCCCGGGACTGAAATTGTCCCAAAAATGCAACTACAGGTACTGAATTTGGAACTTTAAAACCACACGGTCTGTTTTTGGAAACAGATATACCACAGGGTACTTACGTGTACTTTTCCCTAATAATTAATGAAAAAACGTATTTAGTAGGCGAGAAAATGGCACATATTGAAAGGAATATGAGTATGATAAAAAATGAATTATGTAAGATAAATTAATAAGTAATGAAATTCTGATCATTTCCTATACCATGTTATATGTTGAAAGGCAGATTGTAAAATTTCATGATAATTCACGTAAAGAAATTACGTAAAAATTGAAATAAAAGAAAATTGAAACTTCTAACATACACATCCACACACATACATCCCATGCATAAACTTTAACCATAGAAATCATCGGGGGAGCAGATACAAGACAGAAAGGTAAATTCGATGGTGACTCTTCCACTGAGGCCACTTGTACCCCACGCTAAAGACGACTTAGCTTTTGCTTTTCTTAAATTATTACGTTCTATTTGAATATTTGACTAATAATGTTTGTTAAAATCTAATAAGGGTTCCATTGTTTCCATGCAAAAAAGATCGGTTATTTCTTAATTCAAGTATCAACAAACACTTAAATCAATCAATGATAAAAATTGTTCTAATTTAACAAAAAAATATTTTGAATTTTAGTCTTGGTAACACATAAATATTAAATAATTTTTGAAATTTTTTAATCATATTTTTAAGATCTTACACTAATTAAATTTTGATTATATAAAAAATTCCAATGGGTCAAGATGGAGAAAAAATATCGGATAAAGTTCAGGTCAAGATGATTATTGGTTGGTACAAATTATTATTCATTTGAATTCATAAAGTAACATTCTTATTAGTAATAAAAAACAACAAAGTAGCATATAGCAAGCAGACACCACTCCTTTATCTTTACAAGCCATCTATCCTCCTCCTCCTTTCCTTGCAAACCTCTCTTCCTTGATGTGATTCTCCACTCAAAACATATCTAAAAAAAAAACCCATCATACTTTACAAAAAGGAGAAGCAATTAAAAGCTCAAGCACCATGGTATTCTCATCATGTTCTGTTCCAATATATTTAGATCCATCCAACTGGCTACAGGTAAATTGCTCTCTTTTTTCTCTTTTGATCTTGTTCCTGTCTTATATATATTGTGTTTCCTCTTAATTCACTTGCTCCATGTTACTTCCTCTTCAAAAAAATCTAGAGAAAAAGATTATATGGTCTTTTGTAATTCATTTTATTGTACCATAATTTTATCAGCAACAGTCAATAATTAATACTCATGAAACCCTTCAAACTCCGCCTCCGCTGTTGTCTCTACCTCACGGAGGCGGAGGTGGAGATGGAGGCCGCTGTGGCGGAACGGGCTCCAGACCGAGCTCATCGATGACTGAGCAAGCACGACTAGCCAAGATCAGCCCACAAACAGAGACAGCCCTCAAGTGTCCGAGGTGTGAGTCAACCAATACCAAGTTCTGCTACTTCAACAACTACAGCCTAACCCAGCCTCGTCACTTTTGCAAGAGTTGTAGAAGGTATTGGACGATCGGAGGAGCCCTAAGAAACGTTCCGGTTGGCGGTGGTTGTAGAAGGAACAAACGAAGTAAAGGGAGGAGCGGTAGAGCTAGGAGGTCGTCAAGGTCTCCAACAAAATCAGGCATATTAGGGCCTAGCACACCAGCCAGTGAATTTAATTCTAATAGCTTCAGTTTTGATGATACAGTTGGTCATCAAATTTCTTCTCAAGTAACCCTTCAAGCACCAATAATGCCTCCTCTTCGGGATCTTGGTGATTTTCATTCCACTAATGTTACTACAAATTCCATGGTACATGGTGGTCTAGGGTTTCCTATTGGTAGTACAAGTTCTTCAAGTGGTGGAGGTTTAGGTTCAAGTTATTTGTCTAGTGGCCTTTTTGATCAATGGAAGATGCAACAATTCCCCAGTTTTTCGACCAACGTCGAGTTTCCAACTGTCGGCTTATTGTATCATTTTGATGATCATCAAAGGGAAGGAGATGTTGTACACCCATCTCAAAGTTTTTCAGGTCATGAGCCAAGGTCTAACTCTAAGCCATTGGACACTGGAGCCTCCATTATTGACTCAATTAAGCTGGAAGAAAGTCAAGGGTTAAATATGGCCCGGAACTTTTTGCGCACAAGTCATGGAAATATCAATGATCAACAATGGGGAGCCAATGCATGGAGAGGCGATCCTGGTTTCACTTCACATTTGGCTGGCAATCTCTTATGATCTTAGGGTCGATCCAAGGCCGAAAAAGCTGGAACTACACTGGCCTAACGTATCCTAATGTCATAGATATATAACACGTTGAAGATCCATGAGAATTTGTGGTGTTATCAAGGGAATTCTCTCGTAATGTAGTCAGAGATGGAAGGAAAGGTAGGTTTCTCAGAACCCCTTCAGTTATATTCGCCTTGGTTTCTGTTACGTACTATATAGTGTGTACTTCGGGAGCACTACACCAGATTTGTAAAATTATTAGGGTTGCGTTCTTCGGAGTTTTTGGTGACTTTTTATGGATGATAATCTTGTGTAATATTCAATTAACTACGATGAATATGGAGTGTGAAGTGTGCCCTTTAATTTTAATTTTCTGAGAGTAGCATGCCATTCTTTGGATATTTTAATTGTACAAACAGAATTATATGAATACTCATCATCAATGCAAACTACTCTACCAATTCAACCAGTTAGTTAATATAATATGCTTGTACAGTAGTCAAGAGTATATTCTCACGTACCAACGGTTCTAATTTAAGTAAAATATTTTGAGTCCAAGTTGTTAAGAATCTAACAATATTAAATATTAGTTATGAATTTTTTTAAAATTTTGCCAATTTTCAAAAATGCAGTACGGATCAAACATGAGTGTAATAAAATAAGAGTACATTCAGATAAAAACGAGATAATGAAGGTTTACTTTTTTCTGTTTTCTTGGGTTTCTTTTTGGCTACTGATCTGAGGGTTCAGCTTGGAAGAGGTTTTGGGTTTCTTTCATTTTAGCGCGTCTCTGTTGTTTCACTTGTACTACTATACGTTCTTTGGATATACATTATATCCATATTTCATCCGAGGGTGTTTCGTGTTTCTATTTTCGTGGGAATCTTTTTGGCTAATCGTTTGTGGGTTCAGCTTGCAAAATGTTTTGGATTTCTTTACATATTAGTGCGTCTCAGTTGCTTCACTTGTGCAGTTGTACACCCCCTGGATGTAAATTGTATCTGTGTCTTGGTGTCTGAAATAACATTTTCTTTCTAAAAAATATCACAACAAAATTTACATTTGTTTATCATTCAAAAGAAAAGTAGCTATTCTTTGATTTGACCGGTTCGACCTAAAACTAAATTAACAATGCGGGTGGACTCAGGGGCCAGATAGACCTACGCCGACCGATCAATTTTATGGTCGAAATCATTTTTTAAACAATTTTCAAACCAACACATTAATTAAACCAAAAATTTAAACAGAAAGAGATGGGCCTAGGCACAGTTTGGCTTGTAAGGAATCTGGACTTATCAGGATGATGATGTTGCTTAATTAAACAATTTGCATTGGAATAGTTCTATTAGATGTTTATATTAGAGTTGTGCTGGCTCCTAAATTCTCAATCATGTATGAATAATGATATTTAAAAATTTAACACTCCAAATATCAGCTTTGAAACTACTCATGAAAATTGTAACCGCCACACCTTACACCACAAAAGCAATGATATCAGAAAATTGTTTTGAATGAGATATTGTATTACTGGTCATGTTAGTTAGTTTCCATCTACCATCTAAAAAACAAAAGCAAAAAAAAAAGCTGAATGCATAAAAGTCTGTGCCCTCTGTTTTGGAAACTGAAGTCGACGCCTCAGAGAAAGTGGGAGAGAGACACAGAAGATGGGGTTTTTATTTACAGTTTGGAGTTTTATCCATTGACCTACCGTTTTGATTTTTGTTTTTGCATTGGGACTAATAATGATTATACAATTATAGGGAGATTGTACAATTATAGGTAGTGTGGCCGTATCATGAGATGCATCCTTTTTTGAGGGTGGTGACGGTCCACGAATTCAATCATCTTTAGATTCAATTTGATTGGATTTGTCAAAATTAGTTTAAATTCGAACTAATTTAAACAAAGTTAAATTTATTATTAGATAATCTAGATTTAAATTTTAATTGGATGAATAAAACATAAATCATAAATTTAATAATTTGAATTTATATTGATCACCTTGTTGTTGTGGTTACTAACTCACATGGGTGGAGAAGGAGAAAAGGGCAAAATTTCACGTAATACGTTTTTTTCTTTGTTGTTTTCAGGATATTAACCCATTCTTTCTTTTTTGAATGGAATGTTACCTATCCGAATGTCCATTTTTTACCACTAATGTAAGATTCAAGACTAGTTTTCTTATTCTAAAGAAGATTGGAATGGCATTAATTTATATATAAGTTTAGATTATATGAGAATGGACCTAGGAAAATCTCGTTTAATAGTTAATTCAACGCGAAGAATTCCTACCAAGTTAGTGAGAATATATATGTGAAAGACTTGTACTGAGTTCTTTAAAATTCTTATAAGGAGCATTGATCCTACCAAGATCCGAAAAATAGAGATAACTTTCCCTTTTATAAAATAGAAGAAGTATACATAATTACTATGTAATTTTGTGTTTTTCAAAAGAAGAATACAATTTTTCTATCCAAATTTAATTCCTGTAATTTTTTTTCTTAAAATTTTTGAGTCTGAGGTAGGTCGAATAAATGCTTGATCATATGTCCATCCACTTAATTGTTACATCAGCAAAAAGACAATGTTAAAAATCTTACATGATTTTTTTATTTGTTGATGTGGCATGTGACAACGAAAAATTATCAAATTATTTATAAATATTAAAAAAATCAATTTTTAATATATTTGTTATTGAGTTGATTCAAATTATTGTACAAAGATGAGTTGTAAATCTACAACTTTTTAGTTTATGACTTTTTCAAATTCGGAATGCTATGATATGAAAATTATGTAATAATTTAAATCAACTCAATCGAGTTATGTAATTAGAATTTATGATTTTCCAACCATAATATATTAATTTTTTTAATTTAAGGTTGATTTCATAAGTTATCACAAGAAACATAAACAAATGAAAAATTCACATAAGATTTTTAATAGTGTTGTTTTTGCTGACATGGCACTTACATGATCAAATATGTGGCTGAACATCTACCCTTTCTACTCGGGAATAGGGATGACAAAAGATTCATACCCTCACCTTACCCTATGGATCTTAGGGTCTAGGGATCATGGGTAGGGTATAAATTCGTGTCTATTAATTTTGATAAGGTCGAGATTTGGATATAGTTGATATAAATCTTGACCGAAATCTTATCCATAGACCCATCAGTTAGACTCCATCCATAGACCTATTAGTTAGATCTTACATAGACCTTCGTTAGTCCATTATTAAAATACTTATAATACATATGTAAATTAACCTAAAAAAATGTGCTTAAGTAGATAATCACAAAGATTTATTCAGAAGTCGCATAAAATCTAGCAAAAGATTATTTTATTTTAGAACTTTATATTTAACACTTATGAATTTATTGATAACTAAATAAACTATATTTATTTAATTAATTTAAATATTATTATTTAGTTTATATTTTGTTTGATAGTATATTTTTATTATATAAAGCTCATTTTTTAAATTTATTTATAGATTATATTAAAAATTAAAAAATTATGGTATAAAGTAACGAGGCATAAATCTTTGTTTATATCCTAGAGTCCAGATCTTTATAGAAGATATTCATAGGATCGTAGGTAAGGTATGAATCCAACTAAAAACTAGGGTATATAGTTGGATCATGTCAATATTCTAATCTACCATACAAATGATCATCCTCATTCGAGACTAAAAAACATGTGAGAAAATAAATTATAAGAAATTTGGACACAAAAATTACAATTTTTATATGAAAAGTGAAAATCACAGTTTTCCCTCAGAAATATTACTAATCTGGCCATGGATGAGTTTAGGAAAAAGATGCCATGGAATGGCAGTTATGGCATGTAGGCCACAAATCAAAAGAAATGATTTGTTTTGACGGGATTTACTGACATATATAGAGAGGTGGAAGAAGAGAAGATCCAAGGCAGCTAGGGCTCGGAAATCCAAGCGTTTTGGATATTAATGTAACTAGCACTAGTCTATTTGTTGAAGATGCCCACATGTTATGGGCTTTTAGGGGTTTAGTGATGTTCTCTCCTCAATTCTATATATGTCAGCTTTAGCTTTCTAATGTAATGTCATTGTCTCTCTCTCTCTCTCTCTCTCTCTCTCTCTCTCTCTCTACCGTAAGGGATCCCAAATTCTGTCGAAAACGGTTGGTGTAATTGCACATTTTTTTGTCGCACATTGGTCGGTTGATAAATTGATTATAATCTAGAGTTCAATAATTGGTATTAAAGTTTATATTTACAAAAGAATACCGAATTACGTTCACTAATGTTACTCAATTGGAGCTGACAATCCCTGTCGTGAGTTTTTATGAAAAATGATCCACGTTTAGCCTTTTTAGGAAATCTTTATGATATATCTTGTTCATTTATCAAGCTAAATTTGATCATTGTTACATCGGTTTAAGAATCTCTTTGTTTCTTCGCAAAAAAATTCTCGAAAATTTGACTTCTCACATTTTCCGAAGGAAGCTGCTAACTATTCTACCTGAGAAAATCACCTTATAAGTTCCCTCAAGTTGTCTTGCTCGTTGACTTCCTTATTCGAGAGTTGGACATGCACGGAGTAAAGATCCCTTTATCCTTCCCGATCGATGGCCTCTGCGCCACTTGTGGCTTTGCGTTATTACATGAGTCCAAACTTGACTCTGCCTCCTTTTTCAAACCCGCGATCTGGCACAACATCGAGTTCTTCACAAACCTTATGAGATAAAGCATCACCACGACCACCATTTTGCATTTACATGCAAAAATAAACTATCAGACACTTCTAGAAAATTGTCAGTCTCTATATGCAACTCATTAACAAATAGAACATTCCTGCAATACTCAAAATATAATCTTCCAACTCCTCAAATTGTCAATTAATATCCAAACTACCGTACACCCAATCTGAGTTAGGCCCGTCATCTACCTCATTTGAGAGAAACTCATCGATTTTGACAGTGAATTAGGAAATATAAAAATCTTGGGTTGTCATCCAAATATTTCTTAAAACATTGTTTTTTTATTATCTAGAATTGAAATATTATAGAGAAATTAGGCTAAGTCTTTGTAGTTTGGAGATTCAATCGATCTAATTTTTACTGATTAAAAATTACTCTTTGAGTCTTTTATATATAAAATAATAGAGACGTTTAGTCCCAACTCCAACGCTGGAGTTTTAATTTAGTGACGAAAATTCGACGTTAAAAGAAAAATACTACCCTTCTGTTAGTATTTTCGTCCAACCACCTTCTTACTGTTGTCGTCAGCCACTAAACACCCCTCCAACTCTGTCTATGTCGTCCACCAAACAACCCTCCAGCTCTGCCAGCATCGTCCACCAAACACCCCTTATCTTTCAACCACCCTCACCCACCAACTAGCTCTAAAACAATTAGAAGCCATCTCAAACCTACGTGACTTATAAAGCACATCGAGTAGAGTGTTGAATAAGCTTGGGTCTTTGAAGCACCAACTGTAGTGATGCATCAAAAAGAACAACCTCAGGGCATGGTGTGCCTTCCCTGAGGAGGCATAGCACTCGGCGAGGATGGAAAATGTGCAACAGGTGGGGCACATCTGTGAGAGGAGGGCCCACGTGGCATGAAGGTCGTAGAGACGGACAGAGAGGTCAATAACGTGGTCAAAAGAGGAGGGGTGGTGGGCATAAGAGGGGTGGCAAGAGAGGATGGTGAAGAAGTGGAGGGTTTTAGGGCTGTCGTCCTAGAGACGTTTGAGGGTGGAGTTCACTACATATGGGGTCCACTAGATGGAGAGACAATGAAGGGATTGGGCTAGAGTTTTTGTGTCTTTAAAGGTTAAAACGAGATGGGCTATGGCTGTTGGGTAGACAGGTGAGGGGGTGGTCGAGAGATGAGGGATGTTTGGTGGGCGGCAGAGGCGAAGGGGTATTTGGTGTGCGAGAACTACAGTAAGGAGGTAGTTGGATTCAAATATTAACAGAAAGGTAATATAGTCCTTTCAACTCGGATTTTTGCCGGAAAAAATTCCGACATCGAAGTTAAGGACTAAATGTTTATGTTATTTTGTACAGTAAAATTTGAAAGAGTATTTTTAATGATTACTGGTATCCAATCTACATAGTCTTAATCTAATTTTCTCAATATTATAACACGTTATTTGTATTTCAAACTATAGTCCTTTCAACTTGGGTTTTTGCCGGAAAAAAATTCTACATCGGAATTGAGGACTAAACGTTTCCGTTATTTTGTACAGTAAAAATTGAAAAGTATTTTTTTAATGATTACTGATATCTAATCTACATAGTCTTAATCTAATTTTCTCAATATTATAACACGTTATTTGTATTTCAAAGCTAGAGTCATATCCATAATTTCCCCTGAGATTTGCAACAATATGTGGTTGAAGTAAATCGTCGGAGTAGACGGACAATACAAAGTATATGAAAATTTGACGGTCGTTACAAACACAATCGTGGGCGTAGTTAACTATAGGACTTTAAAATTTGACTTTTTATCTATTTTTGTTCTATATTTTTCTGTTATGGCAGAAAATTTTAAACTCTAGTCACCAAACATTGTATTTTCAACAAAATATAAATTTAGAATAGTTTCATCATCAAAAAATACAAATAAAAATACTTGATAAGAAAAATATGACGGATCGTGGTTGGGACGCGATTTCTTTGGTCTTGTCTTGGGCCGTTGTCATCTTTGGGCTTAACATGGGCGTTATTGGTAACATGAGGGTTTTTGAGTTTACGACGTTGATCCCTCAATTTCGTTGTATAAGGACAATTTGAATGCGAAGAATTAACCGTTAAAAAAACTTGGTATGCGAAGAAAAATGAATGTTCAAATCGGAGAGGAGAAATAGAATTGAAGACGTACCGAAAATTTCCTGATTAAATTGTCTATATGTTCCTTCCATTATTGTGTATATGTGTTGTAAAACTTATGTTAATTGCATCGACAAATTTTGGATACTTCAAGTCCGATAGTTAATTGACCCAGTTGAGATATACGTTTGTTATTAATATTGTGAACTGATTTATAAATTGGTTTATAAGTATAATTTTTTTTATGTCTATCATATTCATATATAGGGTTGTACATTAAGAGTTTAACATGTTATCATAGTTAGAGTCCTAAATAAATACCTAATAATATAGGCCGCCCAGAGCCAAAATCCTAATAAAACAATATTTTTTGTTGATTATCATATATAAAATAACTATATTTGAACTAATGAATTTTTTATGGTCCAATTTAAATTGACAATAAAATTCAATCTGAAATATTGACTTTATCAAAACATCCTTGTAAGGGAGCATACATATGAGAACAAAATTTACAAATATAAACTTTTATCAAACCACTATTCACATGAAGTATTGTTACACACAATCAACCTTTGAAGAACAACCGAGCACAAAAAACCAAAACGACCGAAATTTAACTATCTACAAAATGAACACATTAATTGGTAAGTAGGCTCCCGACTACCGTAGCGGTAAAAGTAATAGGGTCACCGAACAAAGCCGAAATAACAAGTTTTAACACCGTCGCGACCATCTTCCAAAATTTGGTTGACCCTTTTGACCTCCCTTGAGCAACAACCGCCCTATGGCTTTGATCAACACTTCCCAAAGCCAAGGAATCAACGAAATTGCTCTCTCCTCGAGCATTAGACCAATTCCTGAGGAAGAGCTCCTTAACACAGGCAATGTGGTAGCAGAATTGGCCACAAGTAGAGACATAGCACCAACCCTCGATCTTGTTGTTGATCTTCTTGCTGTTGCAGTGGAGACACTCCATTGGGAGCTTCTTCTTGAGGCAAATTGTGACATTTCCGTGGGAGATGGAGTGACGGAGTTTTAGGCATGTTGGGTGGAAGTCGTGTGGGCCTCTGTCCCTGTGTGTGTGTCCGCATTGGTATACGCAGCCTTGGATGTCTTTTCCACATGCATCACAGTACCTATCAACTTAGACAAAAGAAAAAATTGCATGTAATAATACATTTTATGGTAAATATGGTAATATGGGTTCAATCCAGACAGGGTGTACTCGGTGTAAAAATGTAACTTTAAAAAATTTACAGTGATATTTTTGTCACTGCTATATCAAAAATTTAAACATACTTGTTAATATATTTTATGTGTACATATGGAAAGAAAATGAGTCTAATATCTCACATAAGAAAGGGGGATACACCTCACTATTCGGGCTTAAATTATTGTTGGGATTTACATTCAACAATTACGAGTGTCTTAAATCTCTGCAGTTTACCGTCAATTGCACAAACTTTTGTTGACATTTTTTAATCGATATGAAGCTTCCTAAAAAATATAAATTAATATCGTCAAATATATCAATTCACAAATTTTTTCGACATTTTCTTTATCGAAATGTAAAATACTAAATCATTATTATAGTCTACGTTCGTTACTTCTATTATATTATACTATCTAGTTGAATAAAGTTTTAAAATATTTAGAGATAAGAATGAAACTTTTAAAACTATTTGAGATTGATTGTGTGATTTACAGGTGGGACATAGCTACGCTACTGAATGCGGGCCCCAAATCTTTTCGTGTTGCCTTGGTAAGTTGCCGGCCCCAAATCTTAAAACATGAGTCCATCCACGTATATTATAATATCTAGTAATGCTATATTTTTTAATTTTAATGCCAAATTTATCATAGACAAGTCAAAACATAATTTATTCACTTTTAATATTTCTGAACTCAAGAAAATAATAATCTTTAAATAATTATTATTGGTCAATTTGACCACCGATTAAAGTGCTTTCTTAATTTTGCATAAAATATGGGGAAAATTGAACCGAACACCATAAACTAAATTTATAAGTTTACATTTATTTAATTCGAAACCATCTTACGGAACACCATTTCATTTAATTCAAGTAAGATCAAACCAGGAAAATAACAAAAAATTTGTACGCAATTTTAACATAACAATTGCAGAACTCGAACTACACTATAAAAAAGTTTCTAGCCGATTTATATTATAACACACCGTGATTCTTATATAGATAGATATTACCTTTCTCCAAATTGAGGAGGGTGATCATAGAACTTTAAGTTGCACTTGGGCATGAAGGGGTGGAAGACATATGGGTCAGGGTCAGCGCATTCCTCGTGGAGATAGAAATCGCACCCATACTCGTTGCACTTGTAGCACCGTCCCAGACCTCGCTCTCTGCATCCGCCGCACCGGAACGGCTCCTCCTCGTAACTCCGTGCAAGAATGTGTTCTGGGTGACTATGGTGCTTTAGCCTGCTCGATGACATTTAGGCCTAAGAAAGTTTAATTCCAAGGTTAGCATATAATTTGTCAGTGTTGACCTAAGACGAGCAATATCATGAAATTTACGTAGTTAAATTAAACGAGCAATATTATTGGGAATCTGTCCAATCATATTAATTTCAAATCTGGTGAAATCATTCATAAAAATAAAGAATTCACATATTAATTGTTTCTAGGTTTGAATAAGTAGAGAGATTTCAATGAGTTTCATTTTCAATAGTAAACAAGCAAAATCATGTGATATCGACTCAACAATCTTTTTATGACAGATAATTTTTAAATCCATGAATATATTACTAGGGTTAGCTATTTTGTGGCTTACCAGACGCTTGGTTATGCTGTACTCTAATGTAAAGGATGTAGTTGATCGAAATGATTTGAGCCACACAATTTGGTTTCTGTGGCTATTTATAATTAAGCTGGCCGACTATAATTAAGCTGGCTATATAATTCATTTGTAATTACCTTGAACCTTATCAGAAGTATCTGTCGATTTTCACCAATTTAAAGAAACTCAAACGTTAACGCAAACGAAACTTCCACCATGTTCTCATTATTATTGTTATTATTTTTTGTATGGCGGTTCTATATAATTCCATAGTAATTGCTTCTCGATAAGTATTAGCTATATTTCCAAGCTTGAGGATCAAGGAAGCATGTGATTAATATATATGAATCAATTTTGTTGAAGAAAGTCTTTGGCGACGAAGCCTTTTAGGCCACAGAATCGTAATTTATCGGTATTTTCAAGACCCTAAAATTTGGTGAAATAGGTATTTTTAAATTTTATTGTTTGAAAACGGTATATCGCAACTGTAGTTCCGAAATTATACTCACAAATCTTCCAGATGTCTTTTTCCTGTATTCTAGAGGACTACGCGCTTCGTACCTGGTTATACAATTTCCATGCACACGCAGTAGTTCGCTTTCAACGTTTACATTCCGAATAAAAATTGTATCTACAAAAAGATAACACAAAATTATCATTAAACCAGCACCATAGAGTTTTTAAAAAGACATTTTATTACCATTCGGTCTATATTCAAGATAATGGGTTTACGTCAATCTCAGTTTTTTCTGAAAATTTTCTACTGTTACTTCGCATATCTTAATGTGGAAAGTTTAAAAAAATATGTTAATTTTTTGGAAATTTTCGTAATGTTTATCTAAATCTTCATAGTTATGGAAAATGAAATGACATTATAGAAAGTAAAAAAAATTTAAAACTTAATAATGACTATGTAGTTTTTAGCAGTCGTAAAAATGTATACCTTGATTTGTTAAACTTTTTTTCAGTATTAAGTAACTCCTTCAACTTTTCGTAAACTTATTTTCAAATTTTAAACTTACATATGTTTTAGTGCAAGAAGATAAGAATTGGCCATATATTTTTCATGCGAAATTCAATGAGCAACCTCTGCTAGAAATTCATTGATTTTAGCACCTTGTTTTTTGTCAAAATGGGTCAATTAACATGCATTTTCATGAAACATGTAAAAATAGATATACTTTGTAGAGTTAAATTACATCTAAAAATGAGTAGATTTTATTATATGTATATACATATGTATACTAGAGAAAACAAGGTCAAATTCACCCTTGCTCTTACCACGAGGCACTAACATGTGTATTTTTTAAAATAGAATTGAAAAGGGAGGCGATTCATTATTCTTCTTATTTTTTTAATTCTTTTAAACGTCATAAGTTGGCGAATGAATTATTTTTATTTGACATATGATGAGTGTGAAAACACTCATCTTTTGTGCGTGTTATTAGAGTCTTTTTACCTTTGTTTATTTTGTTAGTGTTGGAAATGTATGGTATTTGTGTGAATATTGTGCATTGTCCATTTTCGTGATGTCTTTTGAGTCTTATTATGTTTTACTTGGTTTTATAGGTTTTGGAGTGCTAAATGGAGGTTTTGGATGTGCCATGCTTCATCGAACGCAATCGGGCCTATCGGAAAGGAAGGACAAACAACTATGGGTCGTGGGCTTTTGACGGGGATTGACCTTTGGTGACTAAAAAGGCGATAACTTTCGCATACGGAGTCCAATGAAGGCAACTGAGGTGGCGTTAGAAAGAAGACATCTGGGAAAACAACTTTATCTCTAATGGACTTCGTCAAATTCCGAGTTTAAGAGGGCCAAATATCAAGTTCAAAGTCAGGGTCCAAATCTGGCGAAAAATTCCTCCGAGTGGGCCGAAATTGAAGGATGATTTTGGGCCCAAGATGGGCTCCTTAACCCAATTTCGTGGCTGCCATTTGAAGATGAAAAATGAGAGAGTTAGGTGTCTTTTAACTCTTATGAAGGGACAAGGAGACATTAGGAGGGGACACCTTTGTATTATTGCAACTTTAGACATACTTTGCACTTTCACTTTTGTTTCCACCATCATTTTTCATTATTGTCATCTTGGAGAAGAACTTGGAGGAGGAGGAGGAACTTAGAAGAAGAAGATCATCAAGGAAGCTTACTCTCTCCATTTTCTTGTTTAGGATTTTATGGTTTTGGTTTGAACTATTGAAGGTACTTTTCATTGTGTTTTCATCTTTTAATAGTTAAGTTGACTTTGTGTTTCTATGTTCATTTTCTTGTTATTTATGGTTTGATCTTTGGATGAGTTTGTGAGTTCATGAATCAAGAGTGACAACCTTGAATCTATTCATAAATTTAGTCCGATTATTGTGAATTGATATTGTTGATTTGATTTAGGATTGACAACCCTATGTTAATTAATGATATTAAACTTGGTAGTTTTAGAATCATCACCCAATCAAGTTACTCAATTTGCTTAACTTAAGAGATTCAAGGATCCATAATCCAGTACTTAGCAAAACAAATTCACTAGTCCCTGTGGAGACGATCCTACATATTACTATATTACTTGTGCGACCGTGTTCTCTTGCATGTGTTTGTGAGTCAAGTTTGGACGCATCAACATAATTTTTTGAGACTAATGTAAAATTTAAAATATATGCAAAATAAAAAATTAAATTATTCGGATACTCGACCAATAACTTATCACCCCTTAAATTTTAAAGAAATATATAAAAAAGTACAAGGTGAATTCACCAATTACTATTCACTTTTTTTTTCAATTTTTGAATTTTTTAAGTTCTATAACCAAGTACATGGTGGCCCGAATGGTTATATTTTTATTTCAGGTAACTTTTTGAGCTCTCCATTTAGAACCCCATAAGTTATGTAAAATAAAAAATATCAATATATTCGAACAATCGAATATCAACTTATAATATTGGAAAAAAATTAAAAATATAAACTAAGTGGATGCTACCCTGTTATTGTGTGAAATCTATTCTTAATTTCATTGTTAAAAAAAAATACTCGTGCCACTATGGCACCGCAATGGAGAGTCGACCCACTAATGAGTTGACTCTAATACATACATTTTAATTCAAAATTACATATTTGAAGAATATATCTACCTTTCTACTCATTTGGAGAATAAATTTAATTTTTTACCCATTAAAAAACACAATTAACACCACAAACCCAAAATTTTTACTACCGAAAACCAATTTGTTTATCACTAGTGACATGTCAGTATCTTATGATCTGACATTGACACCATCATTTTATGCCAAGTTGGCCGGTGTTAAATGGGCCACTCCTTCCCACCCTCTCTTCTTCTTCTTTTGTAAGAATCCTAATCACAACCCTCTCCACCTCATCTGTTTGTCTGCCTCACAAGAACCTGTAATAACAAGAACATCAACTACTTCTCACCTTTTATAAACACTCCCTCCTCTGCACCATAATTGATGTAAATCATTTGATGTAAATCATGCAGTAATACTCCTCTCAGGAGCAGGGGATGGCCGTGAAATATTTTTTAATAAAACGTTTAGTAGATGGAGCCCAGAAGTACAATGCTAGTGGTGAACTTCCCGAAAGCCCATGGATCGAGGTTACTAGTTAAAATTATCACATTGATAGCCGGGAGGATGGTGAAATTATTTATAAGTGTTAGAAAAATTATCAAATCATTACTTTAAATTTTTAGGTTGGATATAAATTTTTTAATATGAAAGCATGTTAATGACATGCACATTATTGTTCTCGCACGGTCCTTATTTCATCGCACGCCGCCAAAAACAGAATCTGTGCAAAATCCGGCCTATTGGATTTCGTTAAGGGAGTGTTGAGATTACCACATTGTTAATTACAAGAGTGGTAACTTCCTTTATAAGTACATATAATATATTTATCCATTGTCTTGAATTTTTTGGTTTGTTACTATGTTTTTAATAATAACCTCAGAGAGTATCACCTAAATTGCTTTAGGTGGTATTCTTTGCTTTCTCTTCCTACTGTTGAGTTATGGAGCCTGAGGTTGAGTGAAGAAGTTCGGGGATGCTCGTAACACTCGTCTACTGTTTATGGGATCAAAGATAAAGATGCTGAGATAAGAGAGCCAGCGGTCGTTGGGGGAAAGACAGCACTTCAGGCCTAGCGGTCGCTGGGAGAAAAACAGGGCCTCGGGCCCAGCAATCGCTAGGTTCCAAGCGGTTGTTGGGGGCAACGGGATTTGAGATTTTTCATGGACAAGAATGCCCCAAGCCGCCCCAAAACCTAGTGTTTTGTTTGTCTCTATATATACCTTGTAAAATCCTACTTTGTTGGGTAAGTTATTGCCTCCATTGAGTTTAAGCTCCATTGTAAAGAGTTTAGAGCTCCATCTAGTGAATCTCTCCTCCTACCTTGGTACGCCCCAGACATAGATCTTTGATCGAATTGGATTACCAAATTATGAGTCTCTTCTCTTGCTCTTCCTTGGTCGTTATTGTTTTGCCTTCCACCGATTGTGGGTTTGTTGTTTTGGATTTGCTCGAGAGCGCACTCTAAGAAGTTCGGTTGTAGGATCCCCAACACTTACCTGGTGATCAATGCTGCTTTCTTATAGTAACAAGGACTTGAAGACAAAGCAGACTGAAGGGGTTAATTCTCGGTTGCTTTTTTTTCAGTTGGGTCCTGCTAGAGAAAATCACAGAGCGTAAGTTTGTTGGTGGGAGGTCGGTTGCGGTTTAGCAGATTCAAGTCCACGCTGGATTAGTATGTTTCGTCTGGACTAACAACGTTGTTATTTAAGTAGATTGGTCCTATGACCTGGTTTTGTTCTTATTCATATTTATTATTTCTGGTTTTTAGATTTAGAGTACCGCCGTGTCAGACGATTTTCGTATTTTACTAGGTGTTGCCTCTTATTCTGGTTAAAGTTTGAATCAAAAGGTCAGATCAGAGAATAAAATGTAATTGATAGATTTCTCCTAGACATGGAAGGAAGTGATAGTAATAATTTAGTTTCTCTACTGGTAACAAAGGAAACAAAAAATTCAAATTATCTTGTTAAGAATCTTTGTATCTAACCCAAAACTTTAAGATAATAAGTTGGTGGATTTTCAACACTTAAAAATTTGCTCATCCCACATGTTTTAATCCATGTGGGACAACACTCTCAACACATCTAACCACACGCAACAAAATAATGATAAAAATGCATCTGCTAGAAATGCATTTACTGGTTTAGTTGGTGTTGTTCTCATGTTGACTGTGAAGTATAGTGGTCTTTCTATTCGACCTGCTCTTTTCGTTCTTTATGAGCTCGGATTCTAATATGATTCTTGCTTGATGTAAGCGATGTGTACTGGGTTGTTTCGGGTATTTGTGATTGTCTAGCTTTCTTTGGTTGAATAGCGTGAAAAGAGTTCAATGCAGAGCTTTTCCTTAACATCTAGGATAACTGGTTTGTGTGTCTTAATATTGTTGGAAAATATGCATGAGCCCAATGACCCATAGAGCCCAAAGGAAAAAAAAAAATTCAAAGGGAATGTGGTTTTTTCATTTTTGTACTACATCGGAATCAATAGCCCATAGGTGAAAAAAGTCCAAAAGAAAGAGAAAAAATCAGACTGTTTCGGGCTACATCTTTCTTGTAGTTGTAGCAGCGATCATGACCAAAGGGGAGCTCGCAAAGCATGTCGCTTGAAGAAGGTAAGTTCCTGAACGTTGTTTCAATTCTACTTCTGTTTCCATCTCTTTAACTTGTAATTCTTCTTGTTATGGTCATTTGTTTTATGGAAAGGAAGGAAGGCTCAAGTATCCGCGCCGATGGGTTATATTGCCTCAAATCTTGTAGAAATGAAGGCTCTTCTTCTCTTGTGCTTAGCCCCTCGGGTACGAACTCGTCATCGTCTACCATTCCATTCGCACCAGAAGTGACAGACGCCATTGTTTATCCTAGTTGCTTGTATATCTCATTCTTGAATTCTTAGCTTATTCTGTTAAAAGCTCTTCTCTTCCTATATTTTTGTTAGAACTGAACGTGTGTTGTGCATTGGTCTTTGCATAAAACAGAAGGAGAATCTTATCTTAATGATGCTACTTAGGAAACAGACTATTTGCCATTTGAGATTTAGTGTACTATTAAAATGAAGCTGCAATATAGTAGTAATCCTTGAGGCTTCTTTGGGTTTACAATACTTTGTATTTTCTATATGAGAGAACTATTTAGAGCCGGAGTATTGTCGTACACATTGTTGCAAAACTTGTACATCAAACTTTTTATTGTAAAATTTTAGGATGATATTTAACTTCAAATTTTGATTGATTCCAATTTAAATTAGTTAAATAAAATTAGCTAAGAAAAAAAAAACAACGTACAACTAGCTGACGGTCAACATCGGTGTGATGACTCTGGCAGTAATATGCTGAATGGTCAATGCGGATTATTTATTCAACCCAAAGAAGCCTCAAGGATTACTACTGTATTGCAGCTTAATTTTAATAGTACACTAAATCTCATATGGTAAATTTTTTTCAATTTTCATTAGTATTCTAGTGTAGATATATTTGCACCATAGATCATCATGTAAGTTTAATAATACACCATTATACTATAGTGCTTAATGCTACTATTGAAAGAAACATCTCTATTTTCACAATTGATGTTGATGTTTTCTGGAAAAAATATTACTCCCAAAATAATAATTGAACATAGTTTGAACCGACAAAACCGCGATGGGCCCGTAAGTTATTTTTTTCCTTTTAGCTAAAATTTGATAATTATTGTGGCGGTTAATCTATTTAAATTAAATTGAGATTATTGAAATATGACACAATTCTATGAATAAATATTTTATTATTGTTGCATTTTTAATAACTCAAATTAAATTTTTTCTAGTTAAGCTAAAATAATAGTTTCCAGTTGTGCATTATGTATGGTTTCTTTATTTATATCTTTATATATGTGAAACTTTGAACCTAATACATATTTAAAAGTATTTAAGTCACTTATCACTTGTATCATCAAAACTACACCACCAAAATTATAATTTTTTAATTCTAAAAAACTATAAATTCGTCATGCCAACTATAACAAGAAAGACGTTTGTATCATGATTATGATGTAGGTGGGGCTTGTCGGGGTTAAAGGGGATCATAATTCCTAAATGTGGTACCAGCTAACTTGGAAATGCTTTGATGGGCTAAAAGTACATACCAAATCAGATAATCAATACATGTCCAACCTAAAAGGTGCATCCTTTACTTGCCCGAGGCGGTGGAGTCCTCTCATCTAGATGTGTATACGAATGTTTAACACTAAATTATGCAAACCTTTTAGATTCCTTGCATTATTACAAGAAGGACAAGCTGTAATGACAATGCACATGTGCACCCACCAACACCACCAAGCCCCTCGTTGCCAACCGAG